>QFEZ01000432.1:35641-64998 GCA_003316425.1 Russula lepida | reverse complement strand
CTGAAGAACCGAAAAACCAATAGGTGAATGGAACTGCAGCGTCGTTATCACACACTTTGGTGTTTTGTGTCGAGGCGAGAAATGTGTGTACCGTCACGGTTGTGACGCAGATACAGGAGCGTCAAATGAATTGGAAATCGGTGACCTTCTGTAATTAAAACCGAACAGACTCCGGTAAGACCTCTTTTACGCGGCAATGGCATGCTCGGCCGTTGCCGTGTTTAAATGCCCTCTCTCACGCGTGCCTTCGACGTCGAAGAGAGACAGAGGTGTGGCTGCGGGCTCGCTGCTATAGTGACGTTTGTACTTTGAACGGTTACTTATTCCGCGGGGGGCCTTATCCACACCTCAGCCTCGCATCGAGGCGGCAACGGAGAAAGAACTAAAAAGAGAGGAGGGCGAGCGCCGGGTGAGAGAAAAAAGAACGCCAAGGCCAATATCCGCAAAGCATGTTACCAGGAGGGGAAAGCGATGATCAAGGACACAGTATTGTTTGTGAAATGGGCCAAAGGCAGGGCAGGAAAGGGCGTCTGTCCCCACATGAGACGACCGGCACTCTCCGGGCCTGAGAAAACGCTGAAAGGGCTGAATATGTCCGGCAAGCTTCCGGGCGCAATAACAATGGAATTCGGAATTCCTCGCCCACCCTTTGGTTTGGTTGGCCTTTCCCCCCTTGGAACGCAACCCCCTTCCCGGTTTTATGTGCAGATCCAACCCAAAACCCGATCTTGTTTGTCTCTTGCACCCAAGTCCTGATGAGTCCCCCCCTTCCAAGTCGCCGTCCCTCCAAAATGGATATACCCCGAGCGCATTCGGCGCTGTGTGTTGGTTGCTTGCGAAAAGTAAATACGCAAATTCGATCGGATCTCATTCCAATTCCACATACCCACCCCCATTGTCCCATTGCTATTGCAAGTGCAAGGGGGGCGAGGGGGGGTGGGGGGGCTGTGCGTGTGTGCGCTGTTGTCGCACAGAGGTCCATGGGTGGAAGCCACCGCTTTAGGGGGTTTGGCCGATGAGCGAATGGGATCATAGCCTCCTTTCATTCCCTCACCCCCTCCCCCGCGTCCTCAATCTCCCAGGGCATGATATCATCATCGTCGATTCGTCAAACACAAATTTTTATTTCGTCGGGAAAAGAAGACAGGCCTTGAGGATGTCGGAAGGGAATGCAGCAATACAGGTCACGTCAAAACCTAAAGAACGACACGCGTCAATTACCGCGAGGCTGATAAGGACTTGCACGTAAATACGTATTTTGGGGGTTTTCTGGGCGCAAAGAAGCGGTTCCAAGGCAGGCAAGGAAAGAAATGAGGCAGATAAAGGTCAGGGCCCATGACATTCAGGCGAGGACCCGCTCAGCTGACTACGGCATTCCGCGACCAGGAGCATATAAGGCAAGTCGGGTCCGAGCGATGTGATTGGCTGCAAGCAGCCGAGAAGCCTGGCGCTCAGGGGAGGAAGGAGGGGGCAAGAAGATTTCGGATTAAATGTGGCGTTGGCGTACGGACTCTGGGAGGGACCGTCCTTGTCCTGTCAAGCTCTTGTGTTGTGGGTTGTCACCCGCTTCGATGCCAGGCTCCAAAGTGTTTAGTAGCGCTCAGTTGGCCCGAGCGACTTGGTGAATTGGACCGTCGATAATTCATATTATCACGGCCGAACTGTTGGGAAAGGGAAGGAGTTTTTGTTGGCTTTTGTGATGTTTGGCGCATCGAAGTACTATACAAGATTAATCTAATTGGGGAGGGGGGGGTATACACGGCGCAAATGCAATGCGAGTTCTTTGGACAGGCCTGATCATGATGATGACATACACTCTATACGAGGACTTCCTAATTTGGCATCAACAAAAAGTGAACAGTGACGCAGTGGGGTGAAGCGAGACGGGGGGGAGAAATGGGGTGGGGGAGGGGACCTGCTGGCAGAAGAAGGAGGACACGGAACACGACAGAGAAATTTGATTGAGCGTGAGGGTGGGTGGGATTTGAGCGAGTCAAGAATGAATGAACGATATCAAAGACGCGGAAGCATTTTGCCACAGAGAGCGAGCGAGCAAAGGTTATTCGGATGACCAAACCGAGCGATAACGCCGGTGAGGGCGCAAATAAAATAAAATAATAATAATAAGAGGGAAAGGGAAAGGGAGAGGAGATTACAATTATTCGATTCGCCCGAGATTTCGATGGGAGATCTCGCAAACTGACCCCCTTCGGTTCAGGGCGACCTGTCAACTGTTTATAAATCCCGCTCTCCACTCTCTTCTCAATTTCTACAATCGCCTCCTCCCACTCGTCCTACTCACCCACACACAACCAGGCGACCATCTTGCTACCTTGTCCTCCCTTCTCTCCTTGTCGAATAGTATGGCACAAGCAACAAGCACTAACCCGTCCTCCGCTGGTAGTGACCGTCCCGAGCGCAGTCGTAATGCAAAGGCCCAAGCGAGGCATCGCGCAAAAAGAAAGGCCTACATCGAGCAGGTAAGCTCCTTCCCCTCCTCACACAACCCCAGCACTCATTCATCATGTTCATGCGAATATCTAGCTTGAGCAGACCGTGACGAAGCTCCAGACGGCGCTTGCTCTCTCTCCCGAACAAGTCGCGGCGCTCCCACCACCCACTCTGCGCATCCGCCAGCTCGAACAAGAAAACACCAAGCTCATACGCGAGAATGAGGAGCTCCGCCGTCAACTGCATATGCAGACCCGGCGGCCATCCCTCATGACAGACCCGCACCTTGAAATGGCCCGCCGCGGCTCGTTCCAGTCTTCCATGTCCAGCGACTACCCAGATCGTGAACTTAAGCGACGGCGCCTCTCGCAAAATGTCGATGGCGTATACCTGGTAAGTTTATTGACCAGCTCTGTCCTTTCCCACTATTTTTTTTTTTCTGACACGCGAATGGAATGACAGAGTCCCAGCCAGACTCCAAGCCCACCAACGATTGAGGCCTCCGCTCGTCCGACCAACTTTTCGCCACCACCACCACCGCCACCACTTTCGCATGCGGGCTACATGGCCTCTTCAAATAACACGTCGGCCTACTCGAGCCCGGGTTTGAACTCATCCAACTCGATCCTCTCAGGAGTGCAAAATGGTCCGTTAAGCTATCAGCTACCTGCTGTAAATACGCCGAGCTCTGCCTCGACGCCTACATCATACTCGGCAAGTACTCCATTCCCCACCGGCCGGTTGAGCTCCTAGCGAGACTGTGCGCCTTATTAGAGCTCTGGATCCTAGTGACATTCGTCGTCGACAGCAGTCGGTGAATGAGAATGCTTCCCACCTCCTTGGTGGAGGGCATGGTTTGTCGTCGTCGCGGACCCTACCGCCGACGATCCACACGACGCCCGGCAGCCATGGACTGACCGGAGCTCCTCAATACCCGTCCTCTCATTATGACACGGTAAAAGTAGAGGATGATTATATTGTAGGTCGACTGGATCATTTTTATCCGACTGATATGGACTGGGTCTGACGTTATCGTGTGTCTACTGTGTTTTAAGTCGCCGACGCAGGAATCGTCTCATAGCTTGACTTACTCACCCATCCACTCGTTTAACCACACACACCACCCGGCCGAGCTGAGTTCATGGCAGAGCTACTCAGCGGATCGTACGCAGATTCATCCCTAGATCTGGCACGGGAATTGCCCGAATCTGTTTGTTTCATGCGTGACGGAGCGCCTGCCGTGTTGCTTAGAATGGGTCGTCGCCTACAGCGCCACGCTGTCGGGATCGCTTCTGTCTCCATTTTCTCACCATCTTAGCTTTTTTGTGTATATCTATTGGTTTTCATTGCCACATCTTGTGTAACAATATCAGCCTATTCAGCTCTTGAGTTTGCCCGTTGGTTCGTTGCCCAGCTAACTGCAAGACACAGAGATAGCCGAGGGGGGGGAAACGAACGGCTATCCGAGGATCAATCCCTCACACACCCTTCTCCTTCCCTTCCCTTGCTCCCTTCTCCTTCGTGCCTTCCTTGCCTTGTCACGAGGTCAAACCACAACTCATGGCCCCGTGGGGTCCGCCGAATAGCCTGAATTTTATCTCTACGTGCATATACGCCGCTGCTGAGCTCACTTTGCGGTGAACTTGTTACGCCGATGGGTTCGGAATCCGTGGTAGTGCCTTGTCCTGGTTGATTTACTTTCAAGGTGGGCTTTTCGGTGCGAAACATCCGAACCTGTGATTCAATCGCTGCTTGCCCTCGAGGCGCTACCCGATATCCGGTCCTATCCAAATGGGGCACACCACCATTCTTTGCGCCGTGCGGCGCGCCGCGCCGCGCCGCAAAAACTTGACTCCCCCCCCACTGTACTGGCTCTCTCTCCCCCACTTTCAGCCACTGGCACACAATTGAACCCTTTCAGGTTTGTAGGCCGGACGTCTCCCTGTCCCTCGTGTCTTTTTCCCCGTTCTTTCATCGTGAAAAACCACCATTTGTTTCCCTATCTTATATGTCAACCAGTTGTTCTCCTTAATATGTCCTCCAAAGTGTTTTTAGGGTCCCTTTTTTTTTTAGTTGGTTGGTGAGTTGGTTGGGAGGGAGCGTATCCTCAGGAGAGAAGGGGCGGACTAAACAACTCCTAGCTTTCAATGAACAGGTACGCATTCGGGACATGCCGTTTTACCTCGCCCTGAATTCTCTTTCCCCCCCAAGGTTCTGCTTTCCCACTTCCCAACCTCTCCGCTCCCCCCCCTCAAGGATACGTTGGCCGGAACTGCGGAGCGGACGGACATTTGGAATATATCATAATAATATATGATTCCCCGTCAAGGAATCATGGCCCAAACAACTATCAGCGCAAAGGGAACTTGCCGGGAGAACGGTCATTTCTTTTTTATTTTTTTATTTTTTTATTCCCTCTATTTTCTCTTTCGTGCTTCGAAACGCAGGGTCGTCGTCCCCGTTTTTTAATATGTGGGTCATTGCGTGCCAGCCTGAGTGCCACTGATCCCTGAGTACCGTTGGATCCCCAAGTGGAAAGTTAAGAGAACTCCCAAAAGAGGTGTTATGTGACGCAGCTAAGATGACCGTTCATCGCCCAGCGCCCACCACTTACAGTGTCAAAGTGAAGTGAAGTGAGGTGTGCGCGTGTGCGCGGCGCTACTTCCCTCCTCGTGCTCTATCTTCTTATATTCTAGTATCTGCAATGAAAAAAGAGACTAATACCGAATGAAAGGTTTATCCTCCTTTGTGAAAAAAATAATTGAAAATAAATTTTCACATCGAACTAGCCTCCGCAGCCGTCGCCAACGCCAACATCAGTAAAGGCCAGACCGAGACAGAGCCCTCGCTAGCCTCTCTCGCAACCCTCTACATCGTCGTTAGATTGATAACAGCGCGTCTATTCATGTTTCTGGTCCCCACGCCACTATATGCCACACTGCCAATTAATGATTGATATGTGATACGAACCTTGCGATTACAGGACCTGACGACGTTCCTGTAGCATGTATACATCCACACACATATATACTGGGAAACCGCTTTATCAATTGTTGTCATTTTTGTTTTCTTTTTTCAACTGTTGGGGGGATCCAGGACCGAAAAGCATACTGTAGTTAGTTACAGTTACAGTGGAGGAGCCTAGGCGACGGCGTAGACAGCGGCGCCACCAGTTTCTCTTCTTCTAGTGCCAACCTTTTTTTCTTCTCTGGGATTGTTGTACTCAGCAACATTGACAAGTGATTTCCCCGAACTTGGCGCTCCCTCTTCATTTAGAGGGCGGGATAGGGAGACCGCAAGTGGGAAAGAGGTGGGAGAAAAAGAACCG
The DNA here is from genome assembly GCA_003316425.1 of Russula lepida. Taxonomy (NCBI): domain Eukaryota; kingdom Fungi; phylum Basidiomycota; class Agaricomycetes; order Russulales; family Russulaceae; genus Russula; species Russula lepida. The sequence goes on along the minus strand of QFEZ01000432.1, from coordinate 59,219 downwards.
GGATTTTTTCGACTTTTGCAATATTCACTGCAACGCCCGTTCGAGCACACGCGCTAAACCATAAAGACATACATTTAGGAGGAGAAGGGAAGAGAAGATAGGAAAAGTCGATCGAGAGGTGGTGTGACTTGGGGGGGGAGAATGAGTATGTTCGTCATTTTCGTTATGCCGTTATTTTACACCCCATGGCCATATGCCAGGCCGCCGGCGGCACCCGGGGCTGACTGGTGATGTTTGTTCTACTTTTCTGTGTACTTTTGTGTGTGTGTGTGCGGTGTGGAGCGTGTCTCGTGTCCGAACTACCGAACGGACCTTTCCTTTACGGCAGTCGATCCTTTTTCCATCCCCTTACTCCACGTGACTCACTCTCTTCGGTTTTAAACATCAGCATCAAACGTTGGCGCAACTTACAACCTCATTATTCATTTCGTGGCTTTGTGGTTTCTCTTTTTCAGGACTCGGACTTGGTTGGGTTTGGGGTGATTTTGTGGTGTGGTTGGCTCTTTTTTTTTAATGCTTTTGAATAGCAATCACATATCAGTTTCAACCACCGAGGGTCACACGACGGACCCTAGGAACACGAGAGCGACTTAACGCGTGTGCGCAACGCCCTACCACTAAAGGGTACACTCAGGCTCATTCTTTCCCGTCTCATCTATCAAACCTTTACTCTCTTTGAACATCTCAATTATCCCGCTAGCGTGAAACCGACTCGATAATAACCCACGACCGCTCGGACCGCCGCCAGCCCCCACACATTCCATCAAAGCTGTCAATCCCACACATGCCGTTATCAGCCCGTCAACAGGAGAAGCGGAAGATTAATGAGGTTGCCAACGCCCCGCAACAGCTGTCTGAGCCTCGGCACCGCCCATACCTTTTGAAAATGCTGCAGCACCGACTCGGCACACGTGTTCTTGCCGACACGCTAGACTGGGATGGTGAGTGTGCGTTCTTTTTGCCCTCGCGCCCTCGCGGATCGCAGCCCCTGGCGTGTGCCATCCCGTGGGGAATTGTGTAAAAAAAAATCTGAGATTTTTCTCCTTCGTTTCTCATCGTTATCCCAATAGCACTGGCACATTATAACTTGGATGCAAGCGTGCTGTCACTTAATGACCTCTACAAAGGGATTCAGAATGACGTGGAGACCTACTACTTTCTCTGGGTTGCTGTGCGCAAGGTGCTAGCTGAGGCACCAAATGTCATGTTAGATTTATTCAAAGTCCCTGTTGGAAAAAAAGAGAGCTGATTTGGGACACATGACATTTCTTAAAAAGGTTCAGTGGCGCTCGTGTCCGTGCAAATCAGAAGACCCAATTTCTCAAAGAGCTTCTCGAGGGTGCCCTAGAGCAATTCGTGAGTCTTCCCGTTCCCGTTTACTCTTTGAATGCAGGCGCATCGGCAACTAAATAACGTACAACCCTGCGCCCCCTCCCTCCCCCTTTTTTTCCCTCCCTCTGCCCCTGGCTCATGTCAAATTCGTCAAATCCACGTGGGGTATGACAACTGTAGTTCGCAGAACTCGGAAACGCGGTTATGAATTTCGTCGATGGACCCCATTGTACGATAATAGATGCCCGCAAAGACGGCGATCCTGGCGCCCTCTGTAACAAGGCGCGCAGCCTCATCGCCCGCTTCGAGAAGCTGGGTCGGAGTAGAGATATGCTAATGGTTGCGGTGAGCGATAAATGAATGACGCTCTCTACTAGTAAAAGGGCATCTCTCTGACTTTGCACACTTGAAACCATGCATGAAAAATTTGAAACAGATTCCGGCAACAGAGTCCGGTATCGAAGCTGCGGCCAGATTGCAGCGTGAAGATGGCATCAATGTCAACCTGACCTTCGTGTCTGGCGTGATCCATGCTACAGTATGTGCGCAATCAGGCGCGGTAGCTGTAACCTTACCGATTGCAAAGGTTAGCTACTTCCTCGCTTCCGCTTTCTTCCCATCATTGCCTGCAGCACGGGCGCGCACGCACAGACGCTTACGCCGCATATCCGCCCCCCTACTTTCTGTATACAGATGCGCGATTGGCGCCGGCAAGTCGACTCTAAGGACTATGTTGTCGGAGGCGGGGGAGAAGACGCCGAGACGATCGCCGCTTATTTTGACCTGCATGGCCTCTCCTCTTCCACGGGTCTCATCGCCGGTCCAGTAAACCACGTACGTACTTTCCAAACCGACCGCCAATTTTTTTTTTACGTCTTTTCGGGCTTTCTCTTTCCCTTTTTGCTCATCGAGGGCGGGCTAGGGCCCAGAGCCTACGTTGAGGGCGAGAATAAATGATGATCTCGACGCGCGCTTTACTCGCCGACTATTTTTTCTTCTTTCCTTTTTGGGGTGGTCTTTTGTTTCTTATGCTGATTTTCTCACGGCCTTTTCCTCCGTTTGGGCACTGGCACAGGTGGACGACGCGTGCCCGCTCGCCGCGCTGGCCGCGCTGAGCTTCGACGCAAATCAACTAAAGAAAGCGGAGTGGTACACCGCATACCCGCAAGTACCTCTCGCTTTCTCCGACCATGCTCTGCAACGGGCGAACGCACTTTCCCCTCCGCCACCATCACCCGACTCTACCGACTACGCGGGTCCGGTAAAGGCGATGTTGAAACTGATGAACGCACAACGCTTGAGCGCACTCGCTGCGATTACTCATGGAGGTGTTGGGGGCATTGCCGCTGCGATGTCCATGATTGCCGATATTGTGCGAGTGGAGATCGACTGGCAATTGTTCGTCATGCGGCCATCAACCTCCCTCAACCTCAACCTCAACCTCAACCCAGTCGTCACCTCCACTCGCGCCGCTGCCTCCGGACCACGTAGCCGCCAAACAGACAGTCGGCCAGGCATCTCGGTCCCGGTGTCCACACCGGTGGGTGCGGGTCCAAGTCCGAAGGTCGTTGTTCCTGGGGTTAGTAGTCAGCAGCGCGATCGCCACCACCCTCTAATGAAGAAGAAGCGGAGTATGGCGGAGGTGCTCGAGGCGGAGACACAAGTGGAGACACAATCGCCTCGTCCTCCCCCCTTGAAGAGGACGAAATACAGTACTAATGGAGTCTATGGTTCGTACTATCACCCCCCTCCGTACTGTCCCGTCCCTCCAAGGAGATCGACAGCCCTAGAGGCGAAAGGTGGAGGAGGTCAGGAACAGGCGGTGCCGCGTCGACCACCAACACCACGACTGGCACCGAAGCTAGCCCCTTACTGCGGACTTTGGGAACGCCTCGGGGGACGGAACACCCCATCCTTCTATAGCGACGACCATGATGAGGATCGGGGACGACCTCCCCGAAGACGGCTTTGATCTCGGATCTTTTTTTTTTCATTATCCTGCTGCGCATTGGTGGTACGATGCGATGGCAAGGAGAGGCAACCGATTGGAACACGAATCCCACCGTTATACCTTTAGAATCCCGCGGACAAAGGGGCACGTAGTCGTTTTTACTTTATTCCAGGGGCAAGCCATAGTTCAAGAACGATGCTCAAGGGTATGAGTTGGAGAACCGGAGGTGGTTGTAAGTGGTTGACATTTGCTTGGTTCGCACTACTGTACTGTATAGACAAGGGGGGCCCAATGACTAGGCCCACGCAACCCATTATCATCGCCTACCATACCACATCATTATTGTTATCGTTGTTTTAACCCACTTAACTCTCAATGAAGAATAATTGCAGCTTCCTTTCCTCTACGCGAGCTCCGTACCGAATCATTAGAGACGAGACGCCACAAATTGGGTCATTTAGATTCGCAGGGCGACTCGAAAAACGTTTTTTTGCCATCTGATTCAAGAACCCTCGCAACAAGCGAGGAGAAGGCGGTACCTTTTGCATGCGTGCATGCAGCAAAAAGGAGAAGAGGACGATCATTTCCATATTCACCAATCTGGCTTTGGCTAACCCTGTATACGAATCCTGTACAGTTTTTACATTGGAAGTTGGAACCTGTAAAAAAATTTCCCACTTTTATGGACATTCCTTTAGATCCGAAACGGGTAGGCGAGCGGGGTCACAATGGAAACCTCCGAACATGTGACGACGATTTTGTCCAAGAAAGACAACGGGGATATGCAGAGGAACAGGTTCGCTATTATGCTCATGGGGTTTGAGGAAAGGGGCACCAGCAGTCAGGCGTTGCGCGTCTGTAGCTCAGATGCAAAAACACCACCCACCACCCCATCTACACACCGTAGCGGCGCCACCCGCGTGTTTGTTTGGACGGTCAAAAGTGCCATGGGCTTCTTCTTAACTCTGTTCCAGATTCGGAACCGTGATGACGCCCATAAAAAAATTCGAGTGGAGATAACAGTAGCGATTGCGCACAGAGGGGCTCAACACAAGCCTCTTCCTTTTCGGTAATGGACGGAGTCTTTTGATCAGAGGCGAGAAACGCGCAAATTCTTACACGTCTGACCACCTTGTACAAATTGCGCAGATTGAACGGGGTTATTTACTTTAGAATTTGGGAGGGGCGTAAGGCCGCATCCGGAACGCCCCTATTTGGCGAGTTCAAATCAATATACGTCTCTTTTTAGCCCCACTTGGTTGATGATCCAGGAGGTTACGCCCAAGATCTTTTCACATGTGTGTTCCGTGTTCTCCGAACTTTTTGACAGCAGTAAAAAAATTGTTTAGTTTCGGATCAAAAGGTCGAAGGACCACGTGAAATGTCACGAGACCAAGAAGGACGATGTGTGGACCAAAAGACAGGGGTGTGAAAGAGAAAGTGAAAAAGGAGCTGAAAAAGGCTGGGAAGAGACGGAAAGGACATCCCCATCCATATTCTGGCGACTGGGAAGCTGTCCTCAGGGTCGACGGACGCAAGAAAAGCCATATTCATCTCTTGCTTCTGAGTGGGAGATTGGTGTGGGGGGACACGGGGCTCACCCTGATAGCACAGATAGGCTTGTCACGCGGAGTGTAATCTCCGGCGCCGCGCGAAAGATCGGATCCGAGGGACCTCCCGGTGGATGTAGCCGCTGTCAAAAGGGAGCAGGCCGAAACGCGTGCACAACGACGTAAGCACGCCAAAAGGCCACGGGATTGAATATGAAGAGCTGCGCCGCGGGTTATCGTCGGGCAAGCGAGATAGTGGGTTGTGGGAAGAAACGGACACATTTCGATTCGAGACGTGTATCATTCAAGTTCAGTTTTACTTCCTTGCTGAGCTACAGAGGATGTGCATCGGGTTTAGTATATGGCTTGAGAGTTGGTTGGTTAGGAAGTAGGTCCCTCCGGAGTCCGGAAGCGTCCGACGGGGTCGGACGAGAATCATTTTGGAAAACGATTTCGGCGGATGCCTGACGTCAAAAGAGAGTTGGATGGTGGGTATCCTCCTTCCCAGAGTTAGACGACGTCTAATTAACCAGAGACAGGACAGTGACAAGTGAATTATCAATATCCTCAACTCCCAAGTCGTGGGCTAGTTACCCCGGATGGCACTTGAGAGACCGAGGGTGATCAGTTTATACAGTGCGACGGGGAATGGCACAGACGGAGAGGTTCGCATTAGGTTCAATTTGTTAGTTAGTGCCCGGGCATCGGCCAGATAACTGGACAACTTGACGGTGAAAGCCGACACATCGCAAGGGGGTGCAGAGGGCAACGTGCAAGACGTGCGGCAACCCCGGCAGCAGGATCACCGGAAAAATGCACATTTTGTTAGGAGAGCACACTGCCGAGTTTCAACTAATTTTTTCTTTTCTTTTCTTTTGAAAGCCGAAAACGGCGAGACAGTCTGTCTATGTCCAGAGGGAAATGCCTGAAGAGTAGGAGTGATGATTGTAGGAGAGAGTGGCTGGAATACCTGAACGGGCAAATCATTTCCGAGCAAGCGCGTGTCTCCCCGGCATCGCCCGAGCACGACAGCCAAGCAGGCAGAGGCAGCCAGGTCATCGCTCATTTACCTATTTACCGACGGCCATCACCCTCTGTTTCTAGCCCCTCGGAAGTACGCATCATCCGACGCAGTACACCTGCTACAGATAACGGAGAATTAGAGCGAAAGCGCAGCACGTATGAGTGTCCGCCTAGACACTAAAAACCCCGAACGTTACCAGGAGCTTCTGGACAAGTATGACACTTGGATGTTCGATTGTGATGGTGTGCTATGGCACGGAGACCGTCTCATAGACGGCGCGGTGGAGGTCCTCCAGCTTCTACGTAGCCAGAGTACGTAAGAGCGTACAAGTCTCTGCTTGTGGGAGGTGTTGTACTCATCCCCGTTCCTCACCTGCGCGGCTCGCTGATTCGCCCTCGATCCGATCCTTCTCGTTCTTGCAGAGAAACGCGTCCTCTTCGTCACCAATAACGCGACCAAGTCCCGGCGTAATTACAAGAAGAAGTTTGATGGACTAGGCATCGAGGCGCATGTTGTACGTATTTTCTCGTCAATTGGATGACCCAGATGGAGAATACCCCCGTTCGTTTGTTCGTGCTGCAGGACGAAGTCTTCGGATCAGCATATGCGGCTGCTGTTTACCTCTCTTCGGTTCTCAACTTTCCCATTGATAAGAGGGTGTATGTGATCGGTATGTCAGGACTCGAAGATGAGCTTCGTAGTGAGGGCATCTCCTCCATTGGCGGCACCGTGCGTCGTCACTTCATGCGTCATTCTTCAACATGCATCTCATTTACCGTCGCAGGATCCTGCAGATAACACACTTTCTGCGCCTGGCGAGATACCGCCTGATCCCTCGGTTGGCGCCGTGGTGGTTGGCCTCGACACGTCCATTAACTACACGAAGCTGTCGCGCGCATTCCGCTACCTCCATTCGAACCCTGAATGCGCATTTCTTGCTACAAATGATGACTCTACGTTCCCATCGGAGAAGGGATTGTTACCCGGCGCAGGCGCCATCCTCGCATCTCTTGTCACCGCGCTTGGGCCCAATCGACCAGTCACCGCGATCGGAAAACCTAACAGCACGATGTTAGACGCGATCAAAGCCAAGTGGGTGTTCTAGCACAAACTCTCTTCCCAGCCCATCGCAACACGCAACTATAGGCGTGTTTGTTCGGCAGAATGCTGATTGATTTGAATTATTTTTTTTCATGTGCATCGTGTTGTCGCTTGATGGTAGGCACAACTTTGACCCAGAACGCACGATCATGGTTGGCGACAGACTCAACACCGACATACAATTCGGCAAAGCTGGTGGGCTCACAACGTTGCTTGTCCTCACTGGTACGGTGGTCTCACCTCACCTCACCTTTCCTTCTCGATCGTCCGTCCAAGTGTTCTCATGATCTCGTTGTTAGGTATCGCCTCAGAGGAAAACCTGACAGCGCCCAATGCATCCACCATAATTCCTGACTATGTTACTGCCTCGATTGGCGACCTGCGTGCCGCCGTAACAAACTAATACTGTAGAGCCATTCGTGAAACCGTGTAGAAGTTAGATCGCCTTTCTCAAGTTCTCAATGAAATCAACTCTGTAGCGCTTTTGGGTTCGGATCGTAATTTCTCCGCGATGTATTTGATACACGGGGCCTATTGGCACACTGTCCAATTCAGCACGCCGTGCAGGAGATACATGAGTGATGCTAGCTCGAAAGAAGGGAGATTAAGGTATGCAGCGTCTTTGAGGAATGGAAAATCAAGGAAAAACTTTGTTGGGAAGCGTTCTCTCCTATAATATATCCGGGTAACAGGGCACAAGACAGCGGATCGCCGACGTGCGCGCTTGTTCTCGTGACTTGCCAGTGTGATTTATGGGCGGCGCAGAGCGAGCGCTAGGATAAGTACGGCCATGTCACCGACGAACGTTGCTTTATTGCTTTATTGCCTCTATCGAGTCATCGTTCGCCCTCTCCTTCCCCCCCAATACCATTATCTCGCTTTTTGTTCGCTTTTCGGAGATGCGATCCGAGGTACAAGCTTGAAAGGGGAAAAACCAAAGATAAAAGGTCGAAAAGCCATAAACGCGCGTTGGCGGAGATGACTCGGACCCCTCACGCTAATTAGCCAGTATATGAACGGTAACAGGGCGATGACGACGGTTTATGGTTTTTAATATCTCGGACTTCTGGAATATTCTCTCGTTTTCTCTTCCTCTTCTCAATGAGACGCCTGAGCTGAGCTGCGTGCCAGTTTGGCACCACCTACTTGTCCCCCGACATTGTCGGATGCATGCAACAGCAGATGGAAGTGCCAGTGGCGTAGTGTTGCCTGTCTGCTGCCTGCCTTAAGTTTTGTTGACGCCCATCCAAACTGGAGCATCATAGCACTTCCGAGCCTTCGAATTGCAAAACGAAATAAAAAGAAAGCCGAGTATCTACTATTGCCTCCGAAATTGAACCACTGGGATGGCCCAATGATCTAATGATTGCTTCGATGTGATCCTCTCGCAATTTGCATCATTGCGCAAGAAGCGGAATGAGCCAGAGGAACACTTTCCCTAGTATGTCAACCGGGAACGACATGCAGCATCTACGTGCCCCATTCGTAAATCGTGTTGAAAAAAAAAGGTTCAAGTTCGGGATTCCCCAGAGTTCGACGAGCGTCCCCTTGGTCTTCTTTTAAGTTCGGTGCTTTAGTTTTGGTGAGTTCTATAATTCATATTGCAAGTATGTACTCACCAGTTCGTGGGCCAGAGTCCTGAATCAGGAAAACCACTGGCGGTGTGTAAATTACCCTCTTTTTCCAATTCACAAAACTTACCCTAGACCATCCACGGATATTAGGCCTGGCGGGGCCAAAAGATATAAAGGGAAAACTCCCAGCGTGACGGCGTAAGATGGGAATTAATGGCTTTGGGTTTGCGCCTTGGGCCTGCGGCGCGAGGACAGAGGCACACTCAGAGAGACATGTCGTGGGTTGAAAAATAACTCCCGATCGACTCATTCGAGAAGACTGGAGTGAATTTATAGTTTAGTTCCTGTAAGCTGAGGAGCCGAGTTGGACGCGTTCTGCTGACCTCTGTGAGCAGAATGTGACAGAATGTTGGATCTGGTATCGTCGCCACCGATTGACACAGCCATAACTATACAGTTGTAGGCGTGTGTGAAATTCGTGCATGAACAGAATGAATGGGTCACGCCTGTGCGGTGCGGTGAGGAACGGGCTCCTAGCGTATGTTTTTTTTTTTCACACTCAGCGAACCGATAGGTTTGCCTTGGGAAAATCGATAAAGTGCCATTACAGGCAACTGCTGTAGCGGCGTCTTGTGCGAACGAGGAAAAAGGAATGGAAAGGGCAAGAGGGGAGCCGGACAGCCACTGACGGACTTACAAGCCCAATGTCATTGTACTCCTGTGGAGTTGATGGCCGCACCGATCATAGGATGGGTCATTGGCTCGGCATTGACGGTGGATGCTTGAATGACAGGGACTTTACGCCGCTTTACCTTTCAGTACCTGCTGATGAGGCTTATCAAAGTAGCCTGACGCGGTAGGGGCTGAGTGACTCAGGTTAGCGCTGGGGTCGCGTGCCACTTCCGAAAACAGCATCCTGCGATAACAGTGGGTCTCTGTGGAGTGTCCCAGAATTCGGCCCTGAACCGATAAGCCAACCCTGCTGGGGCTTAGCCTTGACTGAGATGTGGAGCATGAGCGTGGACTGAGAGGGATCGCTGCCATCGACCAGAATAAACAAGAAGGGATAAGAGCCGAGAGAGCTCCTGACTGCAGCATTTCAAACAGGCCAAGAGAAATTCTTTGGAGAATGACTTGAGTAGAGAGTGGAGGGAACCTCTGAACTGTTCTAATCGAGATGAAACTGCTGGGACAGCGTCTTGGAGGTGGTTGAGGCAGCCAAAAAGGAACCCATTCAGAGAAAAAAGTGAAGTCCAACGGAAAAAGAAAAGGGTGATAGCACTTGATACAAAGCTGCGTCACGTTATGATACACCTGGAACTAAAAAAAAAAGAGACAAAAGCAAACAGCGGAAAAAACCTTTCTTTTCAGCTCTCCGCGAGCACGCCCCGCGCCCAAGCGGCGTCGCCCATGAGTCTTTCCGCGAAAAAGTCACCTAGAATCTCGCGCAAACGTTCTGCAATCCGCGCATCATCAGGATCCGCGAGATCGAGCGGTACGGGACGTTCTGAGGGTGGATGCAACACCTCTAATGCTTCGATCACCGCGCCCGCGACTCTAGGCTCGGCCCCAAGGGCTTTCGCCCCTCCCGCGTCCAGTATGCCCTTTCGTACCGCCTCTTTTCCGACGCCAATGAGTCCCCGCAGTGCCCCCAGCCGTGTGCCAGGCCCACGTTCCGGGGCAAGCAGAGCCAAGAGCAGCGTCTTCATAATGCGCGGCGCAAGTGAGGGATACGTTACGGAATGTTGCGTGAGTATCCGAGCGAGGGCGGAGGCGGCAGATTTACGCAGGTGGTCCGAATGCATGGGCGGTAGTGAGGAGTGTAGTAGGACAGAGAGCACGGGAGGCAGAATTTGGTGGAGCTGGTAAAATAAAATGGTGGGGTCAACGACCACTGATTAAGTATTCGATAAAACGCGCTGGAGTCGAGCTTGAACGTACGTAGGGTTCAACGAAAAGCATCGCGTTTTCGAGTAGGGCAGAGATGACGTCCAGTAATACCTCGAGAGTGCGTCCGGAGGTGTCATCCTGGGTGCCGTCATGCAGTACGCTGACAACGTTCTCACCAACCCAGCGAACGAGGTATGGTAATAACGGTTGCAGGCCTGCGTCATGCCTGAAGCTTGCCAGCGCGGCTGTCCTCTTGGTCGGATCCGTCGTCCCTGAGCCAGAGGGAAGTATTGACGATGTGAGGCGATCGTAATAGAGCTGGAGCTCGCGCGAGAGAACCTGCTTGACCAGTGCAGCTTGCTGACCAGCGCGCTTATCGGAAGCAGCAGCACCCAGTGCGGTCGACGAAGAATCGTCGCGGGGTACAGCTGGCGGGTTCTCCGGTATGAGAGGCTGCACGCCCTCGACGGCCAGCCAATGCGCGGTCCAACGGACGCTTGGTGGTAACACGAGTTTCTCCTCGCGGAGCACGCGTTCAAAGTCTACTTCCTCGTCCTCAACAAAATAGACGGGGCCGGACGACATTTGCGGGAAGGGGAGCGCACGACGGAAGACTGGAGTCGTGTATGGGCTATGACCATAGAGGGGTTCGATATTGAGGACACGTAGTGCACGGTCGATGTCGGCTGTGGTGAGGGTTGTGCGACGCGCATGACGCATGAAACGCGCTGCCTCCTAGAAAGATATGTTGATGGATAACGAAAAGCATGGGCAGTGAGATAACACACCTCGATGACCTGATGTACCCGATATTCTACATCACTTGCCAGGGCAGATGAGACAGGATCAGGGAGGTTGGTGATCCCAAGAGAGTCTGCGGTATCCTAGACGAGGTTCGAAAGGGTGTCTTATAGAAAGAATGGTTTGCACACCTTGACTGATTCAGCCTTATACAGTCCTGTTGATGACCCTGGGGTCTTTGTCGGCTTTGGTTTTGTTGCTGCACTCATTATTGTCAGCTGCCTAACGCAAAATTGCTGATGACGCTGGTGGAAAGGTCCTGGGAAATCACCCCGCAGTCGGGCCGTCACGGTGGGGACGACACTTGATCCGCTCCACCACCGTCGTCAAGCATCCGCGGGCCCCGACAACAACAACAACAACAACAACAACAACGACCCGAGTCTAGGATCTCTCGAGTCTGGACTTCTAGGCTTTCATCTCGATTTTCTTGGCGCTTTTTGTGCTTCTGGTTCTTACGTCTAGCCTGCGTGTCTGAGGCACGTCTCTACTGTCATTCTCACTTCCTCCAAGTACGAACGAACAGACCATCTCCTCTTCAGAGCCTCATTTTGATAAGGATCAGGAAATGAGAGCGTGACCACCCATGTTCAATATTTTACGATGGTTGCCGCGGTATCAACGTTACTCCAACCATCCAGCCCTGAGGTTCTACTCTGGATTTGTGGACTTTCGCCATCTCTCCCGTCGTCCGTTGTCTAGTGCTGCTCCATTGCACATTCCTCACATATGGACTACTTGAACTGTATTTCCTTCCATTTATCATCCCATCCCACTCCTCTCTTGTACAATATTCTAAACGTTAAACCTATGACCATTGTTGATGCTGTTATGTTTGGCTCGCGTAAATCACCAATGCGGAGGCTTGGCCAGACGAATCGGTGCGTTGTTCCCGAGTTGTCCCAGGTCTCTTGTGTTTGGATGCCTTGCGTTACCCATGTTTGCCGAGGTTACCGTGTTACAGCAACAATTCAGAACCTTTTCGGTGCTAAGGATGGATCTTGTAGTCGCTTGCGAACGGACCCGATACGATCACAGTAGCCGTGGAGCGCCATTAGAACACCAGTTGCTCCCTGCAAGCGTCTTACAGCATTCTCTTTCTTATTCTCATCTCTTCTGTCGTTTCGTCGGTGGGGCATAGATATCTATGCTTGTGTCTCTTATAGGACGGGAACATCGGTCTGATTGATGTCTCTGCCCACGCGGACATCACGGTGACAATAGAACCAAAGATGATGTGCTCGTTCCCTTCGTTATTCTAGCGTCATCATTGATGAATGCCCGACTTACCCCGGGTCCTTTGTACCCGGTTGCTTGATGCAGGAGCCCGAGGGCAACGGAGAAGCAGTGTGAGCAAAAAAGCGTTAAGCTTGAAGCCCTGGTCTTGGAATGGGCAATTCTGAGAATCGTACGACTATTTATATGCGGTCCCACTCTAGTGATACGAATACGCTAGATTTAGGGTGAAAACAAGGCCGAGTGCCCGACTTCGACCAAAGTGACATGCGTCAGCGTGTGATTCAGGCCTGGTGGACCTACAGTAATCCTTTCGTTTCGTTTCATTCCTAGCAATCTTTCATTCTATCTGCATTGCTGGCAAGGCGACAATTCTCTCGTTGTACCCTCTCGCCGTAACTGGTCTCGAGGTTGTCTGAGCTGGTACGACTGCATGCTAGCGTCTGACTCGCTCTCTTCGTTGGTTCCGAGTCGTTGACCAGCACTTTTGGAATAGTGCCTTTAATTTTTTATCAACGCAGCCCGGACAATTCGGAATTTGAATGGAACAGTAGAAATATGACCGAGCAATGCTATGGGGGTTCAGTTTTCAATGCCTGGGGTATCGTGGTTTACGGAGCCAGTCTGATCCACCCTATTCGTTGGTTCGTTGACTGCGCCGTGTGTAATGGAGCCATGTAATGCAACCCAACAGAACGCTTCTACGTCCAATTTGAACGGAATATTAACCCAACAGCCAGCCCAAGTGTTCCTCAATCCTAGAAGGCAAATCTTTGACTGCATGCACGCAGGGCGGAAGTCTGTTGTGGTAGAAGATGGAGGTGTTTGCGGTGTACAGTCCTTCTGTTTCGTCAGCTCGCGGGAGAAAGACATGAGTGTCTTGATCTAGGAGGTTTCTCAAGGTGTGAAGGTGAAGAGCAGTGCGAGCCATATCTATGAATTGCCCCATACGGTATAGCAAATTTTGAATCTTGAAACGGGGTTTTCCGAAGATCACATGACATAATACGAGTGGTGTTAGGGTTAGGATCATCAATCGGAAATTCGTATTCGGAAATTCGTTGATGGGGCCTAGAGTAAAAAAAATGGTCTTAGTGCTTGTTGTTGTCTCACCACATCTCAGCACCGAATCCTCATTGATGAGCTCTCGGCCGTACGTGGGACACATTCGTAGTATTAATAAAGTGACTGACAAGGTCTCAAATAGTTCCGCTCGAAAGCGTGCACGTCACTCCTCTCCACCGTACTCCAGCACCGCCCTCGCCTTTCCGCAATTTTCTAACCGCCCTAGAAAATCGATTGCAGGTCAAGGTATGTATTTCAACATACAACATCCCGTGATGACTGCTTACTGACTTGGTGTGATGTAGGCCAGGTATTACGAATTGACGTACTCCCTGATGACGTCCTACTAGAAATATTCGACTTCTATGTGAAGAACCATTCACTTCTTGTCATAAAAACGGACGTAGAGGCATGGCAAACGCTAGTTCATGTGTGTCGAAGATGGAGAAGCCTCGTTTTTGAATCATCACATCGCCTGAATTTGCAACTTTGTTGTACCCCCTCAACGGACGCACTGGACGTCTGGCCAGCCTTGCCTCTCGTCATTCGGGGCGATATGACCTTAATATCAGACGCGGATAACATCGTTGTGGCACTTGGGCACAGCAACCGCGTGTGTCAGGTCAACCTTTGGAAGGCAGGTCGGCAGCCATTAGAAAACGTCTTGGCAGCGATGCAGGTGCCATTTCCCAAGTTGACAAAGCTGCGGCTCTTCTCACTTGATGATGAAACGCCGCCAGTCATTCCCGATTCGTTCTTGGGTGGATCTGCAGCACGTCTACAGGACTTCGAGTTGTCTGGCATTCCATTTCCGGGATTGCCAAAACTACTTTCGTCTGCTACTCACCTCGTCTACCTCGACCTCTCTGATATCCCTCATACCGGCTACTTTTCACCCGATGCAATGGTTGCTCTCCTCTCCGCGTTGTCCAACCTCAAAGGGCTTTCTCTTAAATTCCAATCCCCTCAATCTTACCCCAACTTAAAAAGCCGACAACCGCCTCCATTAAAACGCTCTGTCATATCCTCTCTGACGCGGTTTTTTTTCAAAGGGGTTACCGAATATCTAGAGGATCTCGTAACCTGCATCGACGCCCCTCAACTTGATGATTTGCGTATAATTTTCTTCAATCAAATCGATTTTGACACCCCACGACTCGCCCAATTCATCAATCGTATACCAAAATTCAGGGTACCCAAAGAGGCACGCGTGCAATTCCATGGTAGTGCCGTCGACGTCGGACTTACGTGCCGGATACATGAGTCTGACTACGTCGCTTCTCTGATAGAAATCTCATGCAGAGAACCAGATTGGCAGCTTTCGTCCATCGTGCAGGTCTGTAACTCCTCTTTGCCTCCCCTTTCCATGGTAGAGGACCTCTACATCGAGCATCAATATTCGCAACTAGTTTGGAAGAGTGATGCCATCGAGAACACCCTATGGTTGGAACTATTACTCCCATTTACAGCGGTGAAGAATCTCTACCTAGCCGAGGAATTTGCGCCAGGTATCGCAGCCGCCCTGGAAGAGCTCGTAGGGGGAAGAATAACAGAAGCCTTGCCCAGCTTGCAGAATATTTTCATACAGGAACTCAAGCCACAGGGACCTTTTCGGGAACACATTGAGCAGTTTGTTGCTGCGCGACAGCTATCAGGTCACCCTGTCGCAATTTCTGTTTGGAACTGGGAATAGGAGGAAATCGCACCACCGCCATTTGTTCCACCTACTGCGGAGACCGTCAAGAACCAAATGGGGTTGCTTTGTGGTTACTTCGAACACCGTCTCGCGGGACTCGAGTCCCCTTCAGACGATCCGCAAGTACTTGCTCAAGCGATGCTCGGTCCGCTTGGACAGGTGATCCGGCAGAGCATCGGATTTATCGCAGCAACAGCGGGAGGAAGAGGAGCAAGTCGATGAAGGAGACACCAAGCCAAAGGTGGTGCGGCGGCGGCAGCGGTCGCAGCAGCAGGAGTCGTCGCGGGACACACTGCAACAGTGGCTGGGGTATCTAAGGGAGTAATGTTGACAGTCAATATGTCTCTTGTCGACTACTGACCACGTACTATTTTCCTTTCTACTTGCTTTCGAGACATCTGTCATACTACTTTGTTTGGCATTACTCGTGATTGATTTCCTTGTATGATTACATATCGTATGGAATACAGGTGACTTGCCTAGCTATCAACTCAACCGTTATGATGCCCGTGGTTCACTTGCGATTTTGTAGCACGGTGGCATCGAGGTGCAGAAGACTCTCGGCGTGACCATGCAGTAAACGGATAAGATGGATGTTCGAGTTGGTGAAGCACAGAGTGCCGTTCATTTGCCAAGATACTCGTGAAGGTGCGTCCACCGTGGAGAGTCAATACAGTACTAGTAGCGTTTTGTTTGCAAGACCATTCATCGCCACGCCTACTACCAAGTAACCTGCCACCAAATAGTACTCTCGTGCGCCTTATCTCCAAGGAGGACACTCAAACAACGCTTGCTCTCGTTCTTGCGATCGAACTTGTCGTTCAGCGTCTTGTTCAGCGGGAGGACAATATGGCGACTCGGAGGGGTGACGAGGAGCTTGTTGCTGTTACCGCCTTCGGCCATGAAGAAGCCACCGGTGCCCGCAGCAAGAGGTGTGGCCTGGGCAGAGATGGGGGGACTGAGCGTGTAAAGTAAGACAGTGATGAACGTCTACTTTTGGGTTAGAGGACAAGGACTGGTGGATGAACCGGGTAATGGACGACTTCCCAGATTTCCAGATTTTGACGTTGACATATGGTAATGTCGAACGCTAAGAATGTCGAGGCACCTAAAGGCCGTCGTGTTGGTGTCTTCACTGGCAAGATATTTGGGTTCCACTCCGATACAGAGGATGATGAGGGCGGAGGAGTCTCCGACCTCGCCGATGTGAACCATGTCGGTGCTTGTCCATTCGACGCCTATCTCATCCAGGCAAACGTGGACCTTAAGAGCCACATTGTCCTCCCAGGCAGTGTTGAACTTATCGTGGATGACGAGCCTGAGCTACTTGGGCTTGTGGTACACCCCCGCGCCCTTGGGCTCATTCCATGGAACGGTGTTAGTCGTGCCAGCAAGCGTGGGGAGGAGGGCAACACAGCAAAATATCACGTGGGTTCCATGTTAGATGGGGAAGGGATATGTCCGACATTCAAACGAGGCTCGCTCTCATTCTTGCGATCCAACCTGTCATTCAGCGCCTTGTTCAGCATGAGGTCGACATGGCGAGCAATGACGAGGAGGAGCTCGTTGTTGTCGCCGCCTTCGGCCACGAAGAAACCACTGGTGCCTGCAGCAAAGGTGTGGCCTATGCAGAGATGGGAAGACCATGCGGGTGAGTAAGACGGTGGCGAACGTCTACATTTGGGTTGGAGGACAGGACCAGTGGGAAGAGCCGGGACCGGCGGACAGAGTGATGGACGACTCGCGGATTTTGACGTCGACAAATGGTAATGTCGAACTCTGAGAATGTCGAGGCACCTAAAGGCCGCCATGTTGGCGTCTTCACTAGCTAGATATTTGGGTTTCACTCCGATCCAGAGGATGATGAGGGCGAGGAGTCTCCGACCTCTCCGATACGAACCATGTCAGTGCTTGTCCATTCAGGCAAGCATGGACCTTGGGAGCCACGTTGTCCTCCCAGGCGGTGTTGAACCTAAAGTGGACGACGAGCCAGAGCTACTTGAGCTTGCGGTACACCTCCGCGCCCTTGGGCTCATCCCACGGAATAGTGTTAGTGTGCGCCAGTAAGCGTGAGGAGGAGGGCAGCGCAGCAAAATATCGCGTGGGCTCCATGTGAGACGGGGGAAGAGATATGACCGAAGGTGACGTCGGATAAATAGATCATAGGAGAGGGAGGGGATCCATGGCTCTTGTCGTTGGCAAGGGCATGCACTCGAGGAAGAACCACTGGAAGTAAATGAGTTGAGCACAAAAAGCAAAAGGATAATTAGAGTGAGTTGAGTTTAGTTGAGAGTAGTAAGGGAGTGTACTAGTACTGTAGAGTCTGTAGAACAGTTGACAAATTAGACATGCCTCCGAGTCCGACTTCCTTGGTTGGCGCCCACTTACTTTCCTCTTATCCACCATCTCCGTCTCTGTGTCTGCCGTACCATAAACCTCACCCACCCCAAATTTCTCGTCCCCGTATAATTGATGATCGACACTGAACATCATACCATGAGCCCCGACATCGATCTCGAGGTCGGACAAGCTCCCCAGGCCACACCGCCTGTCCGTGCGTTTTTCTCTCTTTCCCATCACTTTTCTTTTGGATAAGAAGTCCTAATGGATCGCGAGGAAGAGGTAGGAGGAAGCGAGACACACGAAATGGCTACCCTTCAACCTCATAACAGCACAGACGCAAGTGCAGCGCTGACAGTCCTTACTGGCCAAGAGGAACATCCGGCTGTCTCACAGCCTTTTGGCTCAACCCGCAGCAGAAGCAACATCGACTTACCCCAGCGCAATGTTAATGATGTTATTGGTGATCAGTCGACACGAACGGGACAAGGTCCGAGTCAGGCAGAGGGACGGAGTCCGACCCGTGTGTATTTCCCCACAATTGTAGAGGATTTACTGTAATGACCTGATGGATACAAACTTAGCTGCGGCCAATAATCCGACCGCCGAATCTGCTCCTCGCGACACCACTTCTGACCCTGAAAGCCAACAAAAACATGAAGAACCACGCATGATTGGCGACTTTGACGCGAGTGCTAGCGAATTCTGGAAGCTCTTCAAAGATGAGGCAAAGAGCCACGATGACGCTCGGATCTATTCCTTGAAAGAGGACATGGAGAGTGCCCTTATATTCGTGCGTTCATATTCTCTTCGTGTTTATTACGGACTTGGTCATGCTGATGCGTGGTCCCAGGCAGGTTTATTTTCCGCTACCCTCACAGGGTTCGTGCTCGACAGCAAACAAAACTTACAGGTCAAACCCACAGATGAAACGGTCTATTACCTCCGACAACACTCAACCATTCTTTCTCAAATCTCCGTGCAACTAGCTTCCATTGCGCCACAAGTTTCTGTCCCTTCCACCCCACCACCCCCCTTTCTCGCATTTAGCCCATTAGCATCCGATGTCCGTGTAAACGCATTCTGGTTCATGGCGCTTGGCTTCAGTCTTGTCGCAGCACTCCTGGCGATCCTGGTCCAGAAATGGGTTCGCGATTACATGCATGTCTTCAATCGGTACAGTGACCCTCTGAAAAGTGCCCGACTTCGGCAGTACTTGTATGAAGGATGCGAAGGATGGTACATGCCGATGGTGGCTGAGGCCATACCTGGTTGCCTCCACATCTCCCTATTCTTATTCTTCATAGGGCTCGGCGACTCGCTATTCACTATCAACACCACTGTCGGGATAAGTACTATTGTTCCCATCGGCATCTGCGGCCTGCTGTATATCTTGACAACTTTTCTGCCCATCATATCCCCACAATCGCCGTACCAGAATTCATTTTCCGGTATTATTTGGTTTCTGTTCCAGAAGTTGCGCGTCTGGAAATATAGGGATCAGGGACACGATGGAGAATTGAAACCTGTGGACACAAACGTGGCGCAGGGACGGATACAACTTGCGATGGACGAGACGGAGGCACGGATGGGCCGAGATGTGGAGGCAATTCGATGGCTAATCGACAATATGACAGAAGATGCGGAAATGGAAAGGTTACTGTCAGCAATACCTGGCTCGTTCAACACGGACTGGGGTATAGAAGTCTGGAGCGAGGTGGGCAAACGCAAGCAAGACGAGAGCGATGACGGAAGCCAGGATGAGCCTACCCAGGCCGTGGGACCACCCATGGATACCATGGTTTTGACCGCCCAAGCCACGACACCTGTTGACCGACCTTCCTACTTTCGGAGGATCCACAGCGTCTTTCGGCCGATCACTCACTTGGTCAATAAACTCATTCCCCATCATTCCGCCACCAGTGCAATGACATACCCACCTGTAACATATTCGTCTGATGGTCATGGTGACTCCGCCACTGCACATATGCAAGGAGATGTTATGCGGGAGCTCAGCGAACGCGTCAACCGCTCTTTTGTGATCTACAAGAATCCAGGACTTTTTGAAGAGGAATCGTGGGGGAAGCGTGCGCGTGCATGCGTCGAGACCACTGCATTGCTTGTATGCTGTGCAAATGCGGAATTTGGCTGGTTTGGAGACATTGTGGAGGTGCTTGGAAATATCGGTGCCAAGGAAAAGATACGGGAATCGTCGTTGGCAGGAAGAGACCAGTCGTTTGTGATGCGCTGGACCTGCCTTTCACTGGTCTCCATTCGACCGATTCTGGAAAACGATGAGGCACGACAGAGGGCGAGACATGCAGTGAATTGGATTGCGGGGGAAGATGACACTGGCAACCGCGAAGCCCTGGCACGTGCCCGGAAGATTGACGGGATCCTTCAGAATGCAAGCGAATGTCTAATTCGGTTATACGATGCGCTGCGCAAGGCAGAAGACCTGACGGAAAATGTAAAGTTAATCCTCAGTGGCTGCGAATATGAGATCTCAGGGCTGGAGCGACTCAATGTCGAAGCTGACAACATTCAAGTCGTCGATTCGTGGATATTCATGACACAATCGACCATCGCCAGACATTCTCATGGCATCACTTCCCAAATTCCTGGCGTTTTCGATGACCTCGATCAAGCGCCTCTCTCCTTCAGCCGGTTTGTCGAACTGTCTTACGAACCTCAGAAAAGACAATTCATACGCCCAGAGCGGACTCTCAAGAGCATGTGCTCCCCTGCCCTGACACTCCGCAAAATTCTTGGAGGTCAAGGGAGTGCCGGTGAATACAAGGAGCTGCTACAAAACCTTAAAAAATTCCGTTTCTCGTTTAAATTGCGGAGAGATGAAACACAGCGACTGGTGTGGCGTCTGCAGGATCTGGCTGATGGAGGTGGGCTTGGTTTCATGGTCGAGCTTTTCTTCCTTGCCTTTCAGCAGCTGTTGTCCAAATCGTCATCAAAGGAATCCCATTCTGTGCTGTACACGGGCACGTTCAGGGCCATTACGTCCGACTGGAACAAGCACAAACATTCACTTGGAACACAAAAACTCCTTTTCGATATCGCCTGGTCACGTCGCTGGGAGTTTAGTCACTATTACCCTGCTTATATCGTTGACGAGTTCATTTCATTACTAAGCAACATTTTCGAAGGACAAACAGGGCCTCATATGGACGAAGCAGTGCAGAAGTTTGAATCCTTCCGTGTGTTTGATACTGAAAGGAAGTTTAGGGAGAGGACGTTGAGGATCTTCACGGGGGCGCACGCACAGTCATCGTGATGGTTCCATTCGGTATTCAGCGTTCTATGCAGCTAGATATCTGATGATACATTTTACGGCCAGAATACGCCCTGTTGTTCTCTGTAGACGAGTCCAGTTGTAATGAATGATGTATTGACACCGAGTCCCGCGGGCCATGGGCACGGTGCCACTCTCGTCAAGACTCCAGACGCACAGAAAGAAGCCACACACGTATTTATTTCGGACCAGGAAACGAGCAATAAATACGAACGGGATTATTACATGGAACCCAGTGACACGTTGGGAAGCCCAGAGCCGTACGTTCAGCGGTACGGTCTCGCAGAGGATTGTAGTTTGTTCATCGTCATTACCTTCAACAAACACATGAGCTCGTATGTTTACGTACCGAATATACCCTAATTATCCAAACCAACCCAGCCAACTAAGTCGACCAGAGAAAGTAGTGAGAATACGCGAATGAAGAGAGACCAATAGTGGGAAGGAAAGAAGGGACGAGGGCGTACACTGAAGAAAGCACACGTAAACTTGGCCGTGTCGCCGTCGGAGGGAGTGGGTGTCAAAGGCGCCTTGGGATCGAGCAAACATACGCTTTCAAGCGTAATTGCATTAGCTCAGGTCCGTCCGACTCCTAGCATTCGACTTGCGTCTGCGCAGGTGCAGGAAAAGCGGAATCGGAGGTGGCGGAAAGGAGGTACTTGTCACGGCCCAAGAATCGTGAATGCTATGAACAAATGCCGATGTTGTATGATCATGATAGCCTGAGGACACATCTGAGAGTGCTGATAACGCACGTGAACCTTCTTGTACTTGAAAAGTTTAGCGATTGACTGCGAATGAGGGCAGACTGTATCATAGACACGAGGAGAAGGCATGGGTCATTGATGGGTGGTGTTCTGCTCCTCAACGAAGTGAGCGCAGCGCTTTACGATACGCCGATAGCTGGTATAAGAGTAAACATCCTTTGATCGCGTCGAGGACGGCGGTGTTCTATAACTATAACACGGAAATATAAGTCATAGTTTGTACGGGAGACGGGGACCACTAGGTTATATTTCGATGGGGAAGGGGGTGAATGTGGAAGGAGATATGCGGTGCTGGGTGGCATCATGGGATCTACCATGTTTGGCGTTGTTGACTCAAGGCAACCCTGTTAGTACTACCCTCTCAACGATCTCAACACCGAATCTATCGACGAACTCTCGGCCATATGTGGAATACATTCGCGGCATCGGTAAAGCGACTCACAATGTATCGGAGGCGTGCGTGTCATTCAATCTCCCCCCACCATACTCCAGCACCTTACTGACTTTGCTTTGGTGTGATGTAGGCCAGGTGATACAAATCGACGTACTTCCTGATGACGTCCTTCTAGAAATATTTGACTTCTACATGGAGAAACGTTGGCCTCATGAAATAAAAAGGAAAGTGGAGGCATGGCATTCGCTAGTTCATGTGTGTCGAAGATGGCGAAGCGTTGTTTTTGGATCACAACATCGTCTGGATCTGCAACTTGTTTGCACACCCAGAACACCCTCAAGGGACACACTGGACGTCTGGCCAGCCTTGCCTCTCATCATTGAGGGTACTATAAACTCGTCATCAAGCGTGGATAACGTCGTTGAAGCACTTGGGCACAACAATCGCGTATGTCAGGTCCACCTCAGCTTCTGGAAGACAAGTCGGCAACCATTAGAAAATGTCTTGGCAGCGATGCAGGTGCCATTTCCCGAGCTGACAAGGATGCGGCTCTTTTCACTTGATGAAACGCCGCCAGTCATTCCCGATTCGTTCTTGGGTGGATCTGCAGCATGTCTGTGGGACCTCCAGTTGTCTGGCATTCCATTTCCGGGATTACCAAAACTGCTTTTGTCTGCTACTCACCTTGTCTACCTCGACCTCTCTGATATCCCTCATTCTGGGTACTTTTCACCCAATGAAATGGTCGCTCTCCTCTCCGTGTTGTCCGTCCTCAAAAGGCTTTCTCTTAAATTCCAATCCCCTCAATCTTACCCTGACTTGGAAAGCCGACGATCACCTCCATTAAAACGCTCTGTCATCCCCTCTCTGACGCGTTTTTTTTTCAAAGGGATTACCGAATATTTAGAGGATCTCGTAACCTGCATCGACGCCCCTCAACTTGATTATTTGCGCATAGTCTTCTTCAATCAAATCGATTTCGACACCCCACGGCTTGCCCAATTTATCAATCGTACACCAAAATTCAGTGCACGCAATAAGGTACATGTGCAATTCGGTGATAACACCGTGGACGTCAAACTTACGCACCGGACACAAGAGTCTGGCGACGCCGCTCCTTGGATAGGAGTCTCATGCAGAGAACCAGATTGGCAGCTCTCCTCCATCGGGCAGGTCTGTAACTCCTCTTTGCCTCCCCTTCCCATGGTAGAGGACCTCTACATCGAGCGTCAGCGACATTCGCAGCTAGTTTGGAAGAATGATACCATCGAGAACACCCTATGGTTGGAACTGTTACTCCCATTTACCACGGTGAAGAATCTCTACCTAGCCAAGGAATTCGCGCCAGGTATCGCAGCCGCCCTGCAGGAGCTCGTAGGGGGAAGAATAACAGAAGTCTTGCCCAGCCTACAGAATATTTTCGTGCGGGAGCTCGAGCCACGGGGGCCTTTTCATGAATGCATTGAGCAGTTCGTTGCTGCGCGACAGCTATCCGATAACCCTGTCACCATTTCTGTCTGGAACTAGGAATGGGAGGAAATCCCCCCCCC
>QFEZ01000432.1:13024-32254 GCA_003316425.1 Russula lepida | reverse complement strand
CTCTACTGTAGCAGACAACTCTGCTGCGGCTAACTCTACTGCAGCGGCCAACTCCACTGCAGCGGCCAACTCCACTGCAGCGGCCAACTCTACTGCAGCGGCTAACTCTACTGCGGCGGCCAACTCTACCTCAGTGGATAACTCCGCTGCAGGCAACTCCACTGCCGCCGGTAATTCTACCTCTGGCGCGGCTAACTCAACCTCGGGCGCAAACTGCGCCGCCGCATCAAACAACACCGCAGCAGCTGCCGTGTCGAAAGCAAGTAAGAACGTCAAGAATGCCAAGAAGGCTCTCGATGCAATGGCAAAAGGAGGGAAGAAGGATGCCGCCGCCGCCAATCAGGTCAAAGGGAACTTGACAGTCGCGATGAACCAGTTGGCTGCTGCGAACTCGTATGTGCCTTTTCTTTCAATTCCCTGTCGTCTCGAAACTGACTCTGTGCTTGCTCTGGCGCAAAGATCTAGCGGGGGTGATAAGGCAGCCCAGCAGCAGCTGAACAATGCCATGCAAATGATGGCCTCCATGATGGCCGCAGGGAATGCAGCAGTAAATTGTGCTGGTGCTTGATCTTTTCCGTACAGTACCAGTTGTACCAGGCAGGACAGGCCTTATGCTCGACTAATGTAAGAAACTGGGAGACGACAGATTGGGAACTTGAAGGATGTGTAGACAATGGAAAAGCTTGTGTTCTCCTGACCCATAGAAAGTCGTATCGCCGGCTCTAGCGGCCGCCGTTGTCTCAAAAAAAGTAAGTGTTGATTCGCGTGTCTTGAAACACGAGTCCAGATCAGGTGTGAGAGTTTCAGTTGCTATTAATACCACCATACTGCTCAGTGCCCCTGGCGTCTCTGTAACTGCTGCGCACGCAAACGCCGCGTTTCCACTGGCAACCGGTAACATCAGCCCTGGCGACGGTTTTCTACTATATCATACAGGACAAGGTTCAACTGTAGTGCTGCCACGACTTGGCTCTAAGCCCGCTTGGAGTTGGAGCCGAGTCCGACTCGAAGCCCAAATCGAGCCAAGCTAAGCTGCATGTTGGGCCGTTCAAGATTTATTTTACCGATACTGTATGAGTCGAAACTTGATGGGCCGCAGGCGTTTTAGTAAAACTGTAAAAGGTTGTCGCCAGTAAGTTACAGTATTGACTTTAGATGACAACATGAGGATGACCTCATGTATCGGTGCTTTTTGCGTTTGTAAGATCACCGAGTGGTCCGTGTTCTACGCATTGTCCGTTTCTGTCACGACACGTTCGCTTAATTACAGTACCGTGTGGTGTGCGTTGCCAGTCACGGTGTACGCGGCCTTCTGAGCGCTAGTGCTATTATCATCATTCATTGTGTGCATGGCCTTTGCCTGTTCGCCATAACTTACTCTCACACCAAGTCGTTTATTTTGTCTTTGAACCTTGCCAAAGCTCAGAGCCTCTCACTCGCGCACTGTCCTGGCGCGTTACCCATCACGAAGAAGTGCCATCTGCTTCCTTTATACTAGTATGGTAGCCTACAGTGGGCCCAGTCACACCCCTTTGTTTTCGTTGCCAAGTACGACAATATGGTGCTAGCGCTCTTCACATCTATGAGACGAGCTTGTTTTCCTGAGAACTTTCGAAACTTCCAGCTGGAAGTTCGACGATCCTGTGCCTTCGTATGCCCACTTATGGTGCTTCTACTGGGCTAATGAAATATTACAGGCTTTATCGGTGTCTTAGATATCGACCAGACTGTGAAGAGTACTCCATAATAACGTGATTGCCCGACTTCAACTCTCCGTGTCAATGAACACCAGTGTCGAATCTCTTTAGGGCTCATGTGAGATAGACAAACACTTGTGTCTTACCATCGACGACTTCAAGTTGCGGTAGCCAGGAAGGACCGCCCCTCCCCGGCTAACTCGGACATCTCGTGGATCTTCAGTCGCCTTCGGAGCCAAGCACGTATCACGTATGATCATTCTTCCCTCCGCCGTCACTAGTGTTGCACACATCTCGGCCTCCGGCAGCGGTGCCCTTATAGCCATAATAGGCACGTTACTATGCCCGTCCGCTGTTCGTCCTTTAGGGTACGGTATTGACTATCGCAGCTCAGCTCAGGTAGTCTTGTAATCTTGGTGCGCGATGACCTTTCAGAGTGTTATGCACAGCGACAAGACTAAATTAAAACCGGGACCTATCGAGCCCGACTCACCAGCCGACTTACATACTGTATGTGCAGTTACGGCTGAGATTTTCTTTCACTATAAGTCACCGGTCATCGGCCCTAAATGACACAGTGTCGAAACTGCAGCACCGGCTCATTAATCAAACTTGAACCCCGCGGGATGACTTACTTGTGCGCCCACTTTAACTCTAAATCGTTTTAAGTCAGTGCTTGCCGACCGCAAGTGAGATGCCTGAGAAACGGAGCATTGTTCAGGTATTGCGACATTGCCTTCTACGATCACCCGCGGCCCCGACTCCTCCGGACTGGTGTTGCTATCAACGCCCAACTGACCGCCTCCTTTCCGAGGCCAAAGCAAAAACACCTAACTTAAAACACCCCACATTAGACACGGTTCCTGTGGCGTCCGAGTTATTGAAACATACCTGTTACTGTATGCTTCAATTCAGTTTGGAGTTAGGAGTTTGGATTGTCCGAATTGTTCGTACTTTTGGTTATGACATAAGATGCGGCGAATTGAAGACATGGAAGAAGACACCTATGACCTGTCGGATGAGGCTGCAGTTGCGACGCAAAAGCTCGAACTTTAAAACTTACGGACTAAGTTAGGGCTTCGAAGACAATGTTTGAATAATATCTCTTCCTACTATCAATTATGAATTCCATCGGTGGTAAATGTTAACCCTCTTCCACCTGCCAGGCGGCGGCAGTGCGTCACTCAGCTCAAAGGGAAGGGTCTTGTCCCTCACACTCTCCAGGGCTATAAGCCTCGTGTTTGTCACCCCCAGCGTCCTGTTTTCTCCAAATGTGCCACATTTTCAAGGTCAAGGTCAGGACAGCATGGTAACACGATGGTAGTTTGTCACGGTAAGTAAAGACAAACAATGGCCGCGGCGACACCATCAGTCCGGCCCGGCCGGCATCATGATGCCGGTCCAGCTGTTTGGCATTGCATGGCGCGGCGTGTACTACTTCGACAACACCCCCACTTCCAATAATTGAATTGACAAATGTCCGAGTTCGAGTTCGAGTCCAAGTCGAATGGTGCAAGGATACAGCTCTGAGAACAGAAGTATCAGTTAGTTTACACTTTACTATTCAGCTTTTTGCGACTTTTCTCAGTTTTCTGCTTGCCGCAAGTTGAAATGGCTAATAGCTAATAATTTCGTACAAGGTTACTATGGTAAATTGAAATAAACCATTTGGTTTATCAGCTGTCAAAGCAGCTTTTTACCAAATTAGACCTAGCTTTTCTGCTTGCAGCTTTAGCGGCTTTTTTCGCTTGCCACAGCCTGTGCAAGCAGTAAATAGCAAATACTAGGTCTTCTGAAGATGAAAGCTATATTCTGGCTTATGCACTGGCATTGTCCCACTTGCACACAGGCAACTGGCAGCAGCTTTTAGCGGTAAGATGACTCGGAGTTGTCCCAAACGAGGCCAGTGTTCAGGACGGGCTGGACTTGAATCATGCCGCGCCTTACATCAACTACGCGTTGTTCGGAACACCACTGAAGGCGATATACAGTGATCATATAGAACAGCTTCGTAAGATCAAGAAAAAGTATGATCCTCACGGTGAGGATGTTATGGGACTTGCGGGTGGATGGAAATTCTAAATGTCTGATTTCAGAGTTATGTTTCCGATGACATCTTCCTAATATCGTTTGCAGGCAGGTTACTTGGTAGGCGTGGTGATGAATGACCTTACGAACAGAATGATATGTGTCTCTCCGAGTCTCCGTGATGAACGTACCTTCACGAGTATCTTGACAAGTGAATGGCACTGGGTGCTTCAACAACTGGAATATTTCATCGCACGGTCACGCCGGGTGTCTCCTGTACCACAGTGCCGTCACTTCGAAAGCCCAAGTGAGCCACGGACATCATGACGGTTGAGATGTTAACTAGCCAATCATTCAAACAGACATGCCTTTGATTCAGGTCTATGCCGAGTCGCTTGTATTCCATACAATACGTATTCATATGAGGAAATCAATCATGAGTCATACCAACGAGGTAGTACAGTATAAATGATGTCTCTTAAAAGCAAGAGAATAGGTGGAAAGGAAACTAGTATGTGGTCAGTATACGACAAGAAACATCAATGAGACGGAGCATTGACTCCTGTATGACCCCCCTAGATACCCCAGCCACTGCTGTTCCCGCAGTTACTGCATCTGTAGCAGGTCCTGCGACGACTCCTGCTTCTAATGCTCTGATAGATGCGATGCTCAGCCGGATCACCTATCCCAGCGGGCCAAGCGTTGGTTGAGCAGGTAGTTCAGGTAGTTCTTGACAATCTCCACAGTGGGTGGAACAAACAGCGGTGGTGCGATTTCTTCTTCCTACTTCCAGACAGAAATGGCGACAGGGTGACCGGAAAGCCGTCGCGCGGCAATGAACTGCCCAATGTGTTCATGAAACGGTCCCCATGGCTCGAGCCCATCCACAAAAATATTCCGCAGGCTGGGCAAGATTTCTGTTATTCTGCCCCCCACGAGCTCTTCCAGGGCCGCTGCGATACCCGGCGCAAATTCCTTGGATAGGTAGAGATTCTTCACCGCGGTAAATGGGAGTAACAGTTCCAACCATAGGGTGTTCTCGATGGCATCATCCTTCCAAATTAGTTCCAAATATGGATGCGAGATGCAGATGTCCTCTACCATGGGAAGGGGAGGCAAAGTGGAGTTACAGACTTGCGTGATGGACAAAAGCTGCCGATCTTGTTCTTCGCACAAGATTCCTATCCGAGAAGTGATGAAGCCAGACTCATGTGTCCGGTTCATAAGTTCGACGTCGATGACGCTTTCCTCGAATACCACATTTACTTTATTACATGAACTGAATTTTGGTGTACGATTGATGAATTGGGCGAGTCGTGGGGTGTCAAAATCGATTTGATTGAAGAAAATTATACCCAAATCACCGAGTTGAGGGACGTCGATGCAGGTCACAAGATCCTCTAAATATTCGCTGACTCCTTTGAAAGAAAATTCCGTCAGAGAGGGGATGACAGAGCGTTTTAATGGAGGTGGTTGTTGGCTTTCCAAGTCAGGGCGAGATTGAGGGGATAGGAATTGAAGGTGAAGTGTTTTGAGGCTGGACAACACGGGGAGGAGACCGACCATTGCTTTGGGTGAAATATATCCAGAATGAGGGATACGATAAAGTTCAAGCTTGACAAGGTGAGCAGCAGACAAAAGTAGTTTCGGTAATCCTGGAAATGAAATGCCATTCAAATGGAAGAGCTCCAGAGGTGGCGCAGAACCACCCAAGAACGAATCGGGAATGACTGGCGGCGTTTCATCATGTGACTCGAGCCACAGCACCATCAACTCCGGGAATGGCACCTGCATCACTGCCAGGACTTTTTCTAATTGCCTCTGATCTGTGTTCCAGAGGTCGACCTGACATACGCGATTGCTCTGCCCAAGAGCTACAACAATGTCGTCCGCGCCTGATGATAAGGACATATTTCCCTTAATGAGGAGAGGCAAGGCTGGCCAGACGTCCAGTGTGTCCCTTGAGGGTGTTTTGGGTGTACAATAAAGTCGCAGATTGAGGCGGTGTGGTGATTCAAAAATAACGCTTCTCCATCTTCGACACACATGAACTAGCGTATGCCATGTCTCTATGTCCGTTTTATTGACAAGAGAACGATTCTTCACGTAGAAGTCGAATATGTCTAGTAGGACGTTATCAGGGAGTACGTCGATTCGTATCACCTGGCCTACATCACACCAAATTCAGTAAACAGTCGTTGCGGATGTTACATGTTGAAAGACATGCCTCGACTTTGTTTGATTCGATCCTTTGCCATCTGCACGCCTTCAGAACGGTGTTCTATTGCGACTGATGTCCCAGGGAGGCTCGGAGATGAATAATGGTGGGGCGAGGGTGGTGCTAGAGCATGGTGAGAAGACTGGATGACGCCCTCGCTCTCGAGCGGGGTTATTTGACACCTCGTTAGTCGGTTTATCAATGCTGCGAATGTGTTCCACATATGGCAGAGAGCTTGTCGATGAGGTCTTGAGGAAGACAAGCACCATATGTAGATGCACGTGATGGCCAGCGACACCTCCCAGCACCGCTTTTCCCCTTCCACACTCTCACTCCTTTCCCATCGAATACGAGATATAACATAGCGGCTCCCGTCTCGCCCACAAAATAGCATTTTCATTTCCGTGCCATACATCGCCGTCGTCTTCAACGCGTTCAATGGGTGGTTAATGTCATGTCAGCTATCGCAAAGCGCTCACTTCCATTTTCCGAGAAGCACAACGCCACGGTCTACGCCTCTTCTAAGGTTTCCGTGTGCGTTGTCGGGGAGAAGAAGAATGAAGGTGGTGGAACTGGAGTAATTACCAGTGGGTGGCACTCTCTTATAAGCCTGAGTACGCTCATACAAATTCACAACAGGCTCGCAAGTCCCGCAGGCGGAATTTAGATGAGCGTGTCTGCATTGCCAAGGGCCCTATCTGTGCCACGGGTAGGACAATTCATTCACATAGGTAGTAAAGCGCAAATACTAGTACTTGGCGTTGCGAATGTGACCTGGTACTGAATGGCACTGATGTTTATTTGAAGATTTTCAGATCAGCACAGCAACAAATGAAATCGCCATTGGCTCACACGGTCGTACGATACACTCGCAGTTCAACGGGTAAATTCATGTATCTCCGAGTCCCTTACCATATGCATCTCTATGGTCCTCCCACAACAGTCTCGGTCATGGTGAAAATGCTTAGTTGTATCTCCACCACCAAGGTTATTCGTACTTTCCTGTGATGAGGCTCATGAATGCGTCGTGCACCTCGAGCGGTGCGACTTCGGTGTCGAAGTTGGGCTCAAAGAGAAATGGGATGCTGGTATTGATCAGTCAATTGAAGGTGTGTGCATAAAGCCGGCGATAAATCCACTCACGATACGCTAGAAGGAGATGTTGAAGGGATGTTGGACGTACAGTACATTGCACCCACTTCGACTCACCGATAGTTCGACCCACAATGTATCACACGGTGAACCTTGCTCTTGTAATGACCATTCGTCCAAATCTCCCACTATCGCATAGCAATCAGATGTGGATACTCGGCGACTTGTTCGGAACACCGCTGAATTGAAGATGATCATCTAGAGCGCCTTCGTGAGATCAAGAAAAAAAAACATAGCCCTCAAATCAGACATTTAGAATTTCCACCCACCTGCAAGTCCCATGACATCCTCACGACATTCTTTTTCCGATAGCGTCTTGCTGATATTGTTCGCTGGCAGGTTACTTGGTAGGCGTGATGATGAATGACCTTACGAACAGAACGCTACTGTGTTGTGTCTTTCCATGATGAACGCACCTTCACGACTATCTTGACAAATGAACGGCACTTTGTGTTTCAACAACTTGGACATTTCGTCACACTGCACGGTCACGCTGAGAGTCTTCTGTACGGACTGTACCACAGTGCCGTTACCACGAAAGCCCAAGTGAGCCACGGACATCATGACGATTGAGTTGCTAGCTAGCCAATCATTCAAACAGGAATGCCTTGATTCAGATCTATAGCCGAGTTGCCTACAAGGAAATGAACGATGAGTCATACCAAGGTAGCACAGTATAATTGATGTCTCTTTAAAGTAATGTTTCTTAAAAGCAAGAGAAGAAGTGGAAAGGAAAATAGTACGTGGTCAGTAGACGACAAGAAACATCAATGGGACGGAACTTTGACTCCCGGCATGACTCTCCTAGAAACCACGGAGCAACCCTATTATATCTAGTTCTTGACGGTCTCTACAGCGGATGGAACAAACGGCGGTGGTGCGATTTCTTCTTCCTACTTCCAGACAGAAATGGCGACAGGGCGACCAGAAAGTCGTCGCGCGGCAATGAACTGCCCAACGTGTTTATGAAACGGTCCCCATGGCTCGAGACTCCGCACGAAAATATTCTGCAGGCTGGGCAAGATTTCTGTTATTCTGCCCTCCATGAGCTCTTGTAGGGCGGCCGCGACACCTGGTGCGAATTCCTCGGCCAGGTAGAGATTCTTCACCGTAGTAAATGGGCGTAACAGCTCCAACCATGGGGTATTCTCGATGGCATTATTCTTCCAAACTAGTGGCGAATAACCCTTACGCTTGATGTAGAGGTCCTCTACCATGGAATGGGGAGGCAAAGAGGAGTTACAGACCTGCGCGATGGACGGAAGCCGCCAATCTTGTTCTCTGCACCACATTTCTATCCAACAAGAGATGAAGCCAGACTCATGTGTCCGATTCATAAGTTTGACGTCGACAACGCTGGCCCTGAAATGCACATGTACCTCATTGCATACCCTGAATTTTGGTGTATGATTGATGAATTGGTCGAGTCGGGGGGTGTCAAAATCTATTTGATTGACATTTGAAATTATTCTCAAACGATCGAGTTGAGGGGCGTTGATGGAGGTCACGAGATCCTCTAAATACTCGCTAACCCCTATATAAAGAAAATACGTCAGAGAGGGGATGATAGAGCGCTTTAATGGAGGTGGCCGTCGGCTTTTCAAGTCAGAGCGAGATTGAGGTCGAATTTCAAGAGAAAGAAGAGAAAGCCTTTCGAGGCTGGACAACATGGAGAGGGGAGCAACCATTGCCTCAGGTGAAATGTACCCGGAATGTGGGATATAAGAAAGGTAAAGTTCGACAAGGTGAGTAGCAGACAAAAGTAGTTTCGATAATCCCGGAAATGCAATGCCTTCCAAACGGAAGAGCCGCAGACGTGGTGCAGATCCACCCAAGAACGTATCGGGAATAACTGGCGGCATTCCACGGCCAAGAAATGAGAGCCCCAGCACTGTCAACTCCGGGAATGGCACCTGCATCGCTACCAAGACTTTTTCTAATTCCCGATATTGATATCGATATTCCTCCCAGAGGTCAATATGACAAACGCGATTGCTGTGTCCAAGTGCCAGTGCTACAAAGGCGTCGTCCGCGTCGGATGATAAGGACATATAGCCCTTAATGAGAGGAGGCAAGGCTGGCCAGACGTCCAGTGTGTCCCTTGAGTGTGCTTCGGGTGTACAATAAAGTATGCAAATTGAGGCGATGTGGTGATCCAAAAACAAGGCTTCTCCATCTTCGACACACATGAACTAGCGTTTGCCATGCCTCTACCTCCGTTTTTAGGCCATAAAGCGAATATTTTTTCACGTAGACGTAGAAATCAAATATATCTAGTAGGACGTCATCAGGGAGTACGTCGATTCGTATTACCTGGCCTGACACCGAAGTCAGCAAGCAGTCATTGCGGGATGTTGTATGTTGAAAAGACATACTTCGACTTTGTTTGGTTCGATTGTTTTCCGTCTGCACGCCTTCAGAACGATGTTCTATTGCAATCGATGTTCTAGGGAGGCTCGGAAATGAATGGTGGTGGGGCGAGAGTGGTGCTGGAGCATGGTGAGACTGAATGTCGCCCTCGCTCTCGAGCGGGGCTATTTGACACCTTATTAGTCGCTTTATCAATGCTGTGAATGTGTTCCACATATCGAAGAGAGCTCGTCGATGAGGATTCGGCGTGTTGAGGGGCAAGCACCAAGACCATGATTACATACGCCAAACTCGTGCACTAAGTTAGTAAATGCCAGTGATGTCACGGTGACGCCACCACCAGCACCGCTTTCCCTTTCCACACTCCTTTCCCATCGAAACATTAATATTGGCTCCCATCTCGCGCACAAACCAAAATTTCGTTTTCGTGCTACATATCGCCATCGTCCCCAATGCGTTCAATGGATGCTTAACGTCATCTCAGCTATCGGAAAGCGTTCACTTTCGTTCTTCGAGAAGCACAATGCCACCTATCAACGGTCTACGCCTCTTCTAAGGGTTTCGTGTGCGTTGTCGGGTAGAAGAAGAATAAAGGTGGTGGAACTGGAGTAATTGCCAGTGGCACTCTTATAAGTACGCACACATAATTCTCAACACGCTCGCAAGTCCCGCAGGCAGAATTTAGACGAGCGTGTCTGTGTTGCCAAGGGCCCTATCTGTGCCACGGGTAGGACAATTTATTCACAGCAGTAGGTAAAGCGCAAATACTAGTACTTTGGCGTTTCGTCTGGGTTTGGGGGCCAATCGCAAGGCGAAAGACGACCACCTTGGCTTATAATAGAGAAAAGAGGATGTACCTGGTATTGAATGACAGTGACATTCATTCAAACTTGAAGGCTTTCAGATCAGCACAGCAGCAAATGAAATCGCCATTGGTTCACACGGTCGTACGATACACTCGTATCCAACGGGTAAATTCATGTATCTCTGAGTCCCTTACCATATGCATCTCATCCCTGTGGTCCTCCCTACAACAGTCTCGGTCCCGGTGAAATGCCTAGTTGTATTTGCCTCCACCACCAAAGTTATTACGGACTTTCTCCCGGAGGAAGTCGCCATAAACGATTGGCTCATATTTCTTCTCTGGAACTTGATTGGCGGTATGGTGCTTTCCCGCGATGAGGCTCAGGTCTTTCTGAATGCGCCGTGCAGCCTCGAGCGGTGCGACCTCCGTGTCGAAGTTGGGCTCGAAGAAAAATGGGATTCTGGTATTGATCAGTCAATTGAAGAAGTGCGCATAAAGACGGCGATGAACCCACTCACGATACGCTAGGAGATGTTGAAGGGATGTTGGACGTACAGTACATTACACCCACTCCGACTCACCGATAGTTCGACCCATGGTGTATCACACGGTGAACCGTGCTCTTGTAAAGACCATTCGTCCAAATCTCCCACACTATCGCATAGCGATCAGATGCAGATACTCGGCGAGTATAGTCACCTCACTAACTCTCTCCAATATTGCAGACCAGACAACCAGGGATAGGATCCACGGTGATCCATACTCCCTCTTCGATACCTTCCTGACGGATGACAGCACCAGGGTTCTCGATTGCTAGGAACTGCTGCGGCAGGAACACTTGCAGCGCACCGCGCGTAGGGTCTGCCCATAAAAAACTGCCCGAGATCCAAACGCAGTGGGCATCCTAAGCTGAACAACTTGAAAGAGGTGGCCTTACGTGAGGCATCCATAATCCCTATACCAGGCTGTGTTAAGCGTCGTGGCTATGAACAGTGTATGTCCTCACCTGTGGGCACCACAAGAAAACTTATGGTCATTATTGGGAAGAGGGGGGTATCCTAGCAGCTTTGAGTTAGGACGCGGGATAGAGTACCGTAGCCAACAGACCTATGATGCGTAGCACCCAGAAGCTATCATCAACCTGGGCCTTGAGGTCTTCCCACTCATCATTCGTCATTCCAAGACCCATCGCCATCCTGCGTGCGCTTCAGAAACAGTACGGCACACCATCATAACCGGAGAGAATTACGCGTGCATGACTATGAGGCCAAGTGTCTTCATCTTGTTTATCCAGGCTTCGTACTTTTCCCGAAATTCAGGAACCGACGGCCACTGGTTCTCTCCCCATAATACCTTGCTCTTGTCTGGATCTTCCACTGGCCGATAAAAGTCGATCGCTTCGTGATTGTCCGCCAGTCCTGAGGTAACATTCTCTCCTAACCTCTGATATCCTACGCGAGTCAGAAAGGGGAGGAGGGGCGTCAGGTCACCGAGAGAGATAGCGAAAATTCGCGAGTGCCAGTGGAAAACGCACCTCTAGCATAATCCTGATTGTTCAACGAAATCTTATCCTTTTCCTCCTGCGGCAGCCCAAAAAACTCGCGTGCAAGGCGAGAAAGTTCTTCCGGTTCATCAGGGGAGACAAACGCGGAAACGTCGAGGTAGAAAAAGCCGTATTCCAGACATGCGGCGTGGATGGCAGCAGCGGTCGAGAGACGGCCCTTGTGATCGTGTCCTTCGATCCAAGGAGCGATGTCGACGATCGGAAGCGTGCTTGCAGCCTTGACGGCAGCGGCGGCCTCTCCGGCGGAAATGGGATTCGTCGTGTACATTCAAGCCCGGGTCGAGGTCAGTCAGGACACTCTTCTAGGTAATGGTGGTATTAGTCG
The DNA here is from genome assembly GCA_003316425.1 of Russula lepida. NCBI lineage: Eukaryota > Fungi > Basidiomycota > Agaricomycetes > Russulales > Russulaceae > Russula > Russula lepida. Next base: position 20,095 of record QFEZ01000432.1, on the reverse strand, counting down.
GTCAAATAGTGGCGGCGGGAGTAGCCATGTTTATCCACGGGTCATTTCGGGGTTTGGACTGGGCCCATAGGCCAATTATGGGCGGTGGGCGGTGCACACCGATAACGATAAGACGACTTGGCGTGTGCACGTGCCAGTCACGTGCAGCGGACCAAGAAGGGAAAAGGTACAGTACAACAACGAAGACTTCAACTTGAAGTTGACACCGATGCAACTTGCACAATGTGACAGCTTGGACCGGACTGGTTTTCCTTTCTAAGCTGACACTGGTGTAACTTGCAAGTTGATCATTAAGACTTTCCCATCTGCTTGAAGGTCAGTGATCGCGTACACGAATTGCCACCTTTCCTCCTGGCTCGCACACCATCCATAATCCACCCACATCACTTACATCTCACCCTCAATGATGAGTGTGATGGCCCTCACCTCTTTGCCCAACCCCAACCCCAACCAGCTCCGAGCATCACTGCCGCCATCATTATATATTTGCACAGACCATTGTAACACCTCTCTTGGGCAGCTATGGATATTCGTGCAAGCTAGGACAATCTCATCGACATCTTCGAGTGCGCGGAGAATTTCTTTCAACGTCCTTGCACAAGATATCATTGATGATAGAGTTCTCTGTTATCTGCTCGGCATCTAGACTCTAGAGCCCTCGCACACAGTCTGACAGACTCAGACCCCAAGGTTCGCACAATTCATATCCTGCGCCCCATGAGCTACTCTTCACTGTTGTCTGCCCATGACTTGGCCTCACCTCCAATGCCATCCTAGCTTTACTCAGACTCGCATTTCAGGTACAAGACCCCGGCCGCCTCTTATCCCTCACTCCCCAGAGCTCCCTTCACCAGTCTGTGGCCGTTCACATAATTTGCGATACTCAGTGCCAACACAGTCGTCTGATCCACTCTCTTCACCATCTGAGCCGTGGTCGTCTGTCTCCACCGCCTCACAAAGTGACACTACTCACAGCGGTGACACAAGCCACCACCCTGACTGAAGTGCTGGAGGGAGAAGGATGGGAGGTCATTGGCGACACATCTTAAGTAACGTGTCTTTCATTCTGAAAGTGGGGTAAGTTTTATGGTTCATGGTTCGCTTCTCTTCTCACATTTATGCTCGTCTTTCAGTTGCTCGTCAAATTCATGACCATGTTGATAATCAAGAGGCTATCCAGGCATACAAGGCGGAGATGATCAACCATCTAGTAAAGAAGAAATCCGGTACATGAAAGGGCGAAATGGACGAAGATGAGAGTGGTGAGGCCATGGTAGCCGGAACAGGAGCAGCTGCGCAAGCAATCGAAGACATACCAACACAATATCGTCGGCTCAATCTCGACACTGAGACCCTCCCCTGGTGTGCCTAGAGACAAGATGTTCCCTTTCCCCTTACTACCGACGATGCACCAGTTCAATTTGGCTGCGCCTGTGTCGTGTCTCTGTCCTTGGACTTTGTCATAGCCACATTGTAGTAGTTTCAGATGTTTATTTAAATCATTTCTATCAATAGAGTACACAATTGTTCTGATGCATCACGCGCCACGTGAATGAATCACCCTGTGGGATCCCGTAAAACCTGTCAACTGTGCGATGCGGGCATGGGTCCGTGAAAAAAACCCTAGGCTCTTCCCTACTTCTGATTGGACAGTTGTGGTCGAGTTGCACCGGTGTGCACCGGTGTGAACTTGCTTCAACTTGGACCGCACCAGACTGGACCGCGGCAATACCACAGTACTCCGGTCCCGCAGTTCCGACGGGGCGGGCTCGCGCGCGAGCTCAGTGCGGCTCTCTTTTGCATTCCCAACAGTGCCGCACGCGTCCGCGGCCTTATTTACTTTACTAAAACATGTAATGGTATAGTGCGGCCTTAAACGCAGAATAATGGAGTGTGCGCAAGCGTGCACGGGAGGTATCGCGTGCCATCTCACTCAGGAAGACCCGGCCCCATGCAGCCTTCTATTCTCATCCCCGACCTCGCTGCACTGGTACGCGTCCTCAGCAACTTTTAGGAAACATGTGGTGGCGCAGTGCCATTCTATTTGGGGAGTAGCGAAGCGTGCATAAGTGTGCACAATGGGTATCAACTACCACTATTGTGAACCCCTTGGGCTCAGTGCAGCCCTTCATTCCTATCTCCGACATCGCTGCATCTGCACGCAGCCTTAGCAGCGCAAACTAAGTATACCTCCAACATAGATGGGAGTCCCTACAAATTTCTGTATTCCGCAGAGGCCTGCACGATCATGAGCAATGCTTCACGCCCTTCTACTTGCACACTCCAATTGACCCGGATTTTTGCCGGATACCCGAATATTTTTTTTATACAAAATGGCGTGTGACAAGGTTTTCGATCCGCTGTGATGTAATTACTCTGAGACCAAGTCATGCATGTACATATACTTCTATCATCACAAGTACAAGAAAATATCACAATACCATGGCCACGGGCTTATAGCGCATTTCCGCTCAAGCCCAACCCACCATCGCTGAGTTTCTGCTTCTTGTTTTCTCCGTCGACTTTCATTAATTCTTGTCGAGGTTGTATAACCTTTCTCCTGTTGACAATGTCCGAAAGCGGTGGAGCTATATAACCAAACCGCAGCAACCGTGGCCGCAGCTCGGGGTTATCGTTGCACAGACTCCTCGCAAATGTGCCCAGAGATTCGTCCCTTTTCTTGAACGTGCCAAGCAGGAACAAAATTACACGCCCACAGGCCCATCGGTCGGCTTTGATCGGACTGTGTCTTAACTTCTTCGCGACCTCGGGTGCCATCCAACCCTCCGTTCCACATTGATCGTCGACCTCCTCGTCCTCGTCCTTTACTCGCATCGCAGTATCAAAGTCGATGATTTGCAAGCGAAACTCCTCGTCGACAACAAGGTTGTCAGGTTTGATATCCCGGTGGGCAATTCCGTACCGGTGGAGATACTTAAGACCATCGATGAGGCCTGAGCAAACTTGAACGACCTTCTTTCCAAGCTTCGTAGAGACGGTCCTGACGTAACTCTTGATGGTGACCATTTTGGGTAGAATGATCCACTCGTCGAAGGAATCAAATAACGAGATAATATTACAGGACTTCGGTTTGATGGTATCAAGAAGTCTGAGGATCTCAAGTTCGTATGATCCCTTTCGAACCTTTTTTGCGATGAATTCCTTGTTCGGGTCTAGAGGACAATATATGGTGAGAACATTATCCGGCTTCTGTTCGAGCGTTAGCATGTGCAAACAACAAGTACGAAACGGTTGGACCTCGATCAGATCCCATGGGATACCCTGATCATCTATAACGGTTTCCTGTTTTACCTCAAAGGCATGTGCCCTGAGCTGCAGCTGTATGGGGTCACTTCCGCCCCCTCCGTATGCATTGACAGCATTGTCACCATTGCTACCTGTGCCTGTGCGAAGACGCTTTATTGTATTTTCCTTTTTGCTCTCGACTTTTGTGTATAACGACTTCAAATTGAGACCTTGGACCAACCTATTGAAGTCGTCAACTAAGGCTTTCGTGTTTGGGTCTTCTTCCAATGCGTAATGAAGATTGTACAAATAGCGTACAAATGTGACGCGACCATTCGGGTCATTCAACGAAATCACCTAAAGGTCCCAAAAAACCTATAACGGCTGAGCCTGCGAGACTGGCTATAACAAAACACAACATACACGGTCGTCGTTAAGCTGCTGAAATAGAACATAGCGATTTGCTTTGCCATTGTCCCAAACAAAGATGGCGCAGAGGACGAAATTCTTCTCCTGTTGGAACGCTGGAACGACTTTGTTCGCAAAACGAACGATATACGCCCCCGTGGTGAGCATACGAATCAGTTCCATAGGCGATGAAGCCGCTGGCGTGGAGTTAACTTCCACAAGCAGTTGAGGAAGAGAGGATATTGAGATTAGATAATCGTTGCGAGGCTTGAACTGGCGGAACTGGCGATAATCATCATTGTCGCCTTTCACAACAACGTATAAAGGCCAGTCTTTGTTCCTGCAGAGACCATGCTAAATTGCAATCAACGAGAGCGAGAAAATGAGCAGTACTGATCAGCGACGACCGTTCCATTCTTTGGAACAAAATAAGAACAGTCGAAGAAGACCGAGGCCATCTCACGCTCCGTCAAGGGATTTTTATGTCCGCCCCTACTTTGCCAAAACTTTTCCCATGGTAAAAGCGCGACGTGGAATGCTGTGTGCAGCACCTCATTTAGCCCAGCATAGCGTGTTTCCTCGGTGGTCGAGTCCTGGGAAGATTCAAAATGTTCTACAGCAATGCCAAAACCATTCAATCCTGTGATATAACTCTACACTGGCCCATCAAAATGGCACAGCAGGTGGACAAATCAAGGAAACAGCGCACCGGATTTATAATTGGCTTTCTGTCCAACATTCGCACAAAATCTGTTACGAAGGTTGGGGGATCTGTCGTAATCTCTTCTATTTTGTTACTTGCTAAATCGGAGAACTTGAACTTTCCCAGTTCCATCACTTTGACACAAATATCCACCAATTTTTGTTGTTTGGCGACATGAGGAACCTTGGGCATTTCACCTTCGGACAGCACGTTCCTCAGATATCACGAGCTATGACAAAAACGAAGCACTCACCGATCCAAGTCGGGGTCTCACCTGACGGCGAAAAACCAACATATGAGTTGAAAGGGGAGGGGTAACAAATGTAACGCGCTCACCACCAGGCGGTGGAGTAATAAACACGTGGAGGTTGTCGTAGCTAGGTTGCTCAGGCCATACAGCACTGATTCGCTCCTCTGGCTCTAATTCGGGTAATTGTTGATCGCTGGGATTGGGCCGATATTGGCCATTACGTATGTCTCCCTTCACAAGTGCGAGAGCTACATCAGTCTGCGGATGTAATAAGCCAGCAGGGGCCATTCATTACGACAATGTTCACACAGGGATCATGATACAGCGCACCAGAGCCAGTTTAAGGTCCTTAGCGTCACATCTGGCGAAGGACTTGGGTTTCTCGGTATAAATTCGTCTTTTGAGGTCATCAATATCTTGGGAAGATTGAATAGAGACCTTAAAATAATTGGTGTCGCCTTTGACGTAGCACCAGAGTTTGAGTTCAGTCATATTGGATGGTGGGGGTTGGGTTTGGGTTTAAAGGAGACGTGATGTGTGACGGTGATGTGTGACAATCTAACCGCACCAACAAAAGTCAACGAATATTAACAAAAACTAATCAACAATTTCCACTGCATGATTGGCATTGGCACCAGCAACTTATCAGAAAATTTCCCAAGATGATGATCAGGCATGGCCCTCTGTGGGATTTTTCAGATGGAGTTCAGTAGCTTGGGATTGAAGACAGCTGGAGATGACCAGCACTGGGAAAAACCATAGGTTGCAGGTATTCAAGTTGGGATTGGGAAGAGGGGGGTATCCTAGCAGCTTTGAGTTAGGACGCGGGATAGAGTACTGTAGCCAACAGACCTATGATGCGTAGCACCCAGAAGCTACAGTATCATCAACCTGGGCCTTGAGGTCTTCCCACTCACCATTCGTCATTCCAAGACCCATAGCCATCCTGCGTGCGCTTCAGAAACAGTACGGCACACCACCATAACCGGAGAGAATTACGCGTGCATGACTATGAGGCCAAGTGTCTTCATCTTGTTTATCCAGGCTTCGTACTTTTCCCGAAATTCAGGAACCGATGACGGCCACTGGTTCTCTCCCCATAATACCTTGCTCTTGTCTGGATCCTCCACTGGCCGATTAAAAAGTCGATCGCTTCGTGATTGTCCGCCAGTCCCGAGGTAACATTCTCTCCTAACCTCTGATATCCTACGCGAGTCAGCGTAATCCTGATTGTTCAACGAAATCTTATCCTTTTTTCCTCCAGCGACAGCCCAAAAAACTCCGAGTAGTCGCGTGCAAGGCGGGAAAGTTCTTCCGGTTCATCCCGGGGGGAGACAAACGCAGAAATGTCGAGGTAGAAAAAGCCGTAGTATTCCAGACATGCGGCATGGATGGCAGCAGCGGTCAAGAGACGGCCCTTGTGATCATGTCCCTTCGATCCAAGGAGCGATGTCGATGATCGGAAGCGTGCTTGCAGCCTTGACGGCGGCAGCGGCGGCCTCTCCGGCGGAAATGGGATTCGTCGTGTACATATATTCAAGCCCCGGGTCGAGAGGTCATCAGTCAGGTCACTCTTCTATCGGGAGTATAGCCATGTTTATCACGGGTCATTTCGGGTTTTGGGGTGTACTCGATAATGATAAGATGACGTTGGCGCGTGTGCAGCCACGTGCCAGTCACGGAACAGACAGACAGGCCATTCGCAGCATCGATATGCGACCAACGAGCTGTCAAATAACCCCGCTCGAGAGCGAGGGCGTCGTCCAATCTCCTCATCATGCTCCAGCACCACTCCCATATCCTTTGGCACGGTCCAAATGATTGAGATCCATCACATTGTAGTGAGGATCACGGTTTCTTTACTGTAAACTTTTAGTTGGAGTATGTTCGTACAGCGCCGATTCGTTGCACGAGAACCATTTTGTTTTGCGCAGGGGTACCCTTGTTTAAACCCTGATACTGAAACATTGACAACTCACAGAAAACAATGAAACGAACGTAAATGCAAACCATACGCAAAAAAAGAGGAGTTTTTGCGTAGGCATAAATGATCATTTCTATCATAGTTCTCGTCAAAAAAAAAAAGGTCAGAAATGCAAACGTGTCGAGACAGTAGGGGGAAAAAAAATCACAACAGGTGGTTACCGTAAGTCATGGCATGGTCATCGTGTACAACCTAATAAAAGGAGCCAACAGACAAGAAAAATGTGAGGACGTTCAGTACTGGTCAGTTTCCAAATTGATCATATGAGAAAAAGGAAAAGGTTGTCAAGATGGGGGAGGGAGTGGTTAGCTACTTTGTATACGTGATATAGTACAGTAATCAGTAGGATAGTCCAATTTCGACTTGGATACACGCAGGTATGCACACACACATATGGAGAGCGTGCAATGCAATCAAAAGATCAAGGTGCTGTTGAAAGCAGGGAGGGGAGAATGAGAGTAAAAAGCCCGAGCAAACCTT
>QFEZ01000431.1:0-10315 GCA_003316425.1 Russula lepida | reverse complement strand
TTAAAGGTTTCTTTGATAACCTGGTAGAGAAGATCTGGCACAATAAGCTCATGGATGTCTGCACAAGGAAAGTAGTTTGTAAAAGGCTGAAAAGTATATTCTGAGTTAGTGCTAATAGATCACCAACAACCAATAGAGCCAACGAAAATGTGATAATTAAGAGGCACAGGGAAAATGCAGTGTGAACATCAGCTATCCTCCACATGCCCTTGACATTGAAAGTATTGCAGGAGTGGGCAATTATGCTACTGCCCAGAGTGTGGCTGGGTCCTTTCCCTGACCCCCGGATTCAGTCCCTGTATAAGGAAAGGGCAGCAAATGGCATGCTTGAAATCAGAGGATGTAGAACCAGATGCAAGTGGCTGTGATGCAAAACCAATATGCAAAACCAATCATGTGGTTTCAAGTTCTACTTGAATGTTGTGCCCATAACCTGTAATATGAAGGTAGTCACAGATTACATAGTGAAAATCTAGTACTAGTACCAAGCTTGTTGGTCCAGCGACAATTAGTGGGAGAAAAGAAAGGAAGGAAGATTTACCACAACATCACCCACAAGTCCATAGTCATCCCAAAGTACACCCAACTCTAGTGCTTCGACCAAGGCATCTGTATGTTTGCAACAGTGTCTCACACCCAGTTTACCAGAATCATCGAGTGACACAGTACATCTAATTTATATTAGCCAAAGTCATATGAAAAATAAAACAAATACTCACTTGGGACACCAACCTTGTACAATACATGCAAGGAGTGCTTGTTTGGGATAATCAGCAATGAAAGGTCCGATGCCATATATGATGAGCTGAAAGTGTCCATCTGGACAGCAGGCAACTGTTGGTTTTGTCATACCAGGCTTGAGGGATTGAAGAATGCATGCGAGTGATGAGTGATACAATTGACAATGAAATTTCCTGAATTTGGGGTCCAACATGTACTGCTTGTTTGCTGTTGGACATCTTAGGTGAGATAAGGAACAAGGAATCAGGAATAAGTCATACTCTTAGGAATAGACAAAAATCCAAGCAAAACAACTCCATTGCGATGTGCATGGCATACGTTGTTGCAGATATTCCCAATAGAAAGATAAAGTGGCCAGTACTCATTGTTCCCAGTACCCACTAACACCATGGTCTTGTCACTACCCAGAATAATTGGGACAAACATTGACCTGTGGGTCCCGGGATCCTTTGCGATTATATCCTGAGAGTGGTGATGAGATTTTGATATTTCAACACTGTAGTATATGACATGAACATACCACCTGATGCCAAGCCCAGTTGGCAGTCATAAAGTCATGGAAACAATGATTGCCTTCCATATCATACTCCTGCACAAGGGAATAGTCAAAGTCATCTTTGAAATTGGGATTTGAAAGCAAGTTTTTGATGATCACACAGGAATTATGATACCAAACATCATATGTCACCTTCATCCATGGTGGTACCTTCCCAGCTGGCAAGTTACCATTATACATTATGCTTAAGGACTCCCACCTGACATCACCAAGTCTGGTGGCATCAATTGTCTCATAGAGGTCCACATGAGAATGAAAAGGCAGATCCTTGTTCTCTTGTGCCAAACTAGTGGCCCATAATCAGAGAAGTTTGTCAATATGACCTGCTGACATCTGGTCATCCTTAAAGAGAAATTCAGCTACTTCAAACTTGAGTCAAGGATTGTAGGGCGCCCAGTCCTGAGAACAGTCACTGGCATTTGACCCATAACAGGGTGGTGCAGGGGTATTTGGAGGTAGAAATGTTCTATCAGTGTTGCATGGTTGACCTAATGAGAATTAGGTCACAAACTTAAGATATGTGCATAGATACTTACCATTGATTGAGGGATGGTGGGTCCGATCAATGTGCTGTGGTTGATCTGATTTGTCTTCATGATCACCAACAGGGTCATCATCATCAGGGTTGTCATCATCAGGGTTATCATCATCATCATCACTGAAATACAGTAACAGAGCTTCAGTGCCTCCATTGTCATCATAATCCACCATTTCTAGAGCTTCGATATTCTCATTGTCAATGTCCACCAACAGCTCATCTTTGGCGTAATTGCCAGAATGTTCTGAACTATCTTGCATAAGTCCAATGTCACCAGCATCATCATGATCCTAGTAATATTCAGCCAATAAGAACTTATTTCCCACCTAAGATTATAACATACCAGATCAAAATCTTAATGGTATTCTGCATAGTCAGGCAGTGTGGAGCTGTGACAAAGAGGACTGAGGCTTAGACTTGAGGTATGAAACTTGAATAGTTCAAACATTTCTGCTGTAATATTTCCTTGAGGTGTGGGCTGATCCATTCATCAATAAATCAAACAGTTGAGTTGGAATAATACACATGATATTATGATCTCCCCCATCTTCTGTTTGATCAGGGCTAGTGGGGAGTGGATGACGATCTGGGCTGGCTGGCTCATCAGAATGTAGATGGAATGTGCAAGTGTGTAAAGTCAACCCTGCTCTAGATTTGACAGGGCATCCACACTCTGGGAAAGGGCATCAAAGCGATTGGCAATCAGGTGGTGACAAAGGGCGATTTGAACTTGCCACAGAAGTGGCAGAAGGTGAAGAATGGCAATTTGAACCAGCAACAGGGGTCATCAAAGGTAAAGAGGGCATGCCAGTAGGGTGATGAGATGCTCACAAATGTCATGTAAGTCTAGACTTCAACATAAATGTGTGGTCATAGCCTTCAAAAGTGCATGCCAGATAAGCTGGAATAGGATGTATGTAATGAGTATTAGAAGTATGAGCATTGCACGTCACAGGCATAGAGAGTAAAGGGAATACAGTCTGGTGTCTGGGTGAAAATTTCCAAGTCTATGTGTCGAACTGCCACATTGGCCCAAGTCAGAAGAAGCAATTCCCATGTGAGTTGTAACCTAGCTGTTGTCACCCCCTACCCTCAATGCCATTGTTGTACATTTGTTGTACAGTATTATCCATGCAAATCTGGATTTTTATCGTCTCCCATGACCCCAACTTCCAAGCTGTGGCAGAGCCTTTCTCAATTGAGGTCGAGTCCTCTGAGGATGTAGAACAGATCAAGATCAGGGCCCTGGACAAATTGCCAAATATCCTTGTCAATGTTGATATTAGTCAGCTTTCTGTGTGGAAGACAGAAGGTAAAATGGCTCTCTTTGAATCCAGAGAATGCCATTGGGAGCAGGTAGTCAAAAATATTGATATTAAGGACAAGGAAACCATTAAGAAGGTCCCTGGAACTGAGCTGGTGGCAGACCTTGGACTCTTAAACAGTCAGATCTTGCCCTTATGTTGCAAGTTTAGTATGTCACATATTTCTACCACCCCTGAAACCTTTTCTGACATGTAGTACACAAAGGACAAGTTGCCACACCTGATAATGCATTAGAGGCTGAGGATAAGGTCCCAGAATTGAGAGAATTTATGCATATGTTTAAACCATTATACTCAATTGAGTGTCACTAAGACAGTCGTTAGGCTATCAAAGGATGCTAGCAATCCCAGGAAAGGTACCCTTGGGTGGAGCCAAATCAGCTGAGTATCATATAAGCCAAGGAGAAGTTGGGCGAACCATATATGATGGTCGGAGGAATTAGATCTATACAAATGCCCCCCCCTACAGGTATTCCACACCATTTTTGATGAATTTACCTATATGCTCAACAGTCCAGATGTCCAGCTGACTGTTGAGGATCTCAACAGAGTCTACAAGTTCATGCATACTCTATCCCAGGTCCATGGAATGGAGAATAGCTACAATGAAAGCATGTGCACAAGTATCGGTGAACTTTTGGAAGATACTGTTCTGCATGGATCAAATCTGGACAATACAAAGCCTGATGGTGTTATCATGATTAATGATTATACTGACATTCCTTGTGTGGTTATTGAGCTGAAGTGAGAGGTTGGGAAAGGTGGTTGTGACCCCACTTCTCAAGTGAGTCTCTCCATGAGATGCTCTTGGATTCACGATTCAGTGGGCTATAATCCCATCCTTCTTGAGCCCATGTCTGACTTCAGTTCTGGACAGAAAGTGTTTATTTGTGAGCAGTGCTGCTGCCCAATATTCTTGATTGGTGGTGGGGGGGACATGGTTCAGTGTTCTGGGTGGTATATTCACTGACAAGTTTATTGTCCAACATCTGACTGAGTTGAGGTGGATGGCAGTCTCATTGATAGAGGAGGATGACTGAGTCTATCACAATGCCAGGGTCTTTGTTGCTCTCAGGGCATGTGTCAAGCAGCTCAAGGGATTCTATAGGGACATCGACTTCCACTATACTCCTTTCACACCCAATGAACCACATCCCCACTACTTCCCATACCCCACTTTATTCACCGATGAAACCGGTACTATAACTCATTTTCAGTACCTGAAGACCATCCCACATGTGTCACATACCTTGCGGAGATCACTAATGAGAACTCTATGACCATTATTCCTCATATTAAGGTGGTCATCAAATTCATTGCAAGCTACAGAAAAGAGGTACACCAATATCTTGCACAAAAAGGGTGGGCTCTGAACCTCTGATACTGTGGTCCTTTCCAGACCAGGCTCCAAGTCTCTGATGATATTCCTGGACCCACTCAAAGCACCCCAGCCAGCCTTCGCTTGAATGCCATGCACATGGTTGTTATGGATTACATTGATGCTTAACTCAGACCACTGCAGCCATTAGATGCTCATCAGCAGGTCGAGGAGGTTTTGAAGAGACTACATGGTGATGGATATGTCTTTGGTGATTTGTGAAAGCCCAATATTCTTTTCAATGCAGATGGCAAGGTCAAGCTCATTTACTTTGACTGGAGTGGATGGTACAATATGAAAATTTGTGATGAGGTTTTGGTAGATGGGCAACAGAAACAAATTGAATACATGGACCGTGTTCAGGTCAGAGATGGGCCCTATATATATTACCTGTTGGGGATGTCCAGGACAATGGGTATGTGGACTGTTGGAATGAATCCTCTCACACAGATTCGACCAAAGCATGATTGGATGATGTTTGACAAGCTCTCATGGTAGTGATATTTTGTTGTAGGACAGCCCAGGTGTAACTTTATTTTTAGTAATTGAATGAACATTGATACACTTGCAGATGCTACGAGGTGATGAGGGCGAGAATCAGACTTAGAAGAGAATGCAAGCAGACTTGAACAGCAATTTCTCACAGCACTTTCTCCGATGGATATGTGTGTATGTGTCACGAGTAGTGTTCCCAATGACAACATCTTCTGTTCCCCAATGAGGACATCAGGTATCCAAAGCCAAAGTTTACCAGCAAACCTCACCATTCTACTTCATTGAATCTGCTCCTGCCACACTCTCGACAATGAACTGGACCAGACAGAAGTGCCTTAACCAGGTGGTGGCATCAATCCTCTGCCATGCATTCTCATCGCTCCGTGAGTGGCTCTGTGTCCTTCCCTTCCTTCACATTCATGTCCTTTGCATGCATACCTATCACAAACACCAGGATGCCCTTAGTACCATCAGCTCAATCATTGTGATGGTCCACTGTGACATATCACACCTGATCATTGGATCTAGGTACCGGTGGAGTCTACAATCCCAAATTCATTTTTTTTTCCAACATGCTGCCATGCCACTACCACCAAACATGCCCCTAACATGCTGCTTACATCTGCCTCATCATCTATGTTGTCTCACCCTGTTACTCACCCTAAAAATGCTGACACTCACCCAGGCCTACAAGTTCAAGGTGAAAAACAAAAATGTCAAACCAAGGCTGAAGTTGAGGCTGCCAAAAAAGTGGCAGTGGTGGTGTCACCGCCACTTGAGAAGCATGATGAGCAGACTCTGAAGTGGGAGATTGAACTCTTCATAGTATAATGAAGAAGGAGACACTTGGGCTTTGTTAGGTTACTGCTCAGTCAGATCCCTTAGACAAGCCACCCAATATGAAGAACAACTGAGCTTCTTGTTGTTTAGACAAGAGACTCAACTTAGCAATACACCATTGCTAAGGAGTGCTATTTAAGCTAAGATAGTCCAAACACGAGGAGGCTGGGTATGATGGTATGGGTAGGAGTTTAATGATAGACCCATTATGGTACACAGGGGGAGAAAGGCAGAACAACGATAAGGGGGTGAAGCAATAACAATGATAAGAGGTGGATATGAAGCCTCACGAGGCAGCCCCAAAGCTAATCATACAAGGGGGAGAGAAAGATACACAAAAAAAAACTTCACCACATGGTCCGGTTCCAGAACTTACCCCAGTACAGGAGGTGTACAAGCTAGCCTCCTCCCAGGTGCTAGTTACATCACCTTTCTCGTTAGTTTGAACATCCTCATTCAACGTTCAGGCATACCATCCTCTTGTAGGGGCACCACCATCCTATCCTATCAACCTGCCCAGTGCATCTGGCTCCAAGTTGGATGTGTCCCAGATGTACTGCGGCTCAGGCTCCCTGGAGTCATCCAAGGGCAAGCCACTGCTCACCCACCAGGCTCTGAAGCTCTGCCTCAAGTCCTCCAATCATATCCTTCACAGCCATGATCTTTCCATCAAGGTCTTGATAGTGGAGGAGTTCCGCATGGAGTCCCCAGTTATAGGTGGCATCTGTGGTGGCATGGATGACATCATGTAGTGGCACAGATGACATCGAAGGTGGAGGCAGGCCCAATGAGTCCCCTGAGGAACCACTCAGGGAGAGGGGCAACCAGGCTCTCATCTGAGAGATCAAGGGTGGCGTAAAGTTTGATGGCATAGGGCTGGTAGCGCGATAAACGGTTTCGGGAAGTGTCGAGCGAAGCGAGCACGACGACAGGGATGATGACGAGAAGGGGACGATGCAAGGAGAGGTAGTGAGGAGGTTGAGGAGTTCAAGGCAACAGCACACAAATCAGAAGAGGAACACAATGCTCTAGATATTCGGGAACGACGAGACTGCTTAAATACATGCAATACCTTTGTACTACGAGTTGTAACAAGTAGGGTATAGTGGCAATTTGAGTCTTTGAGTACCAGGGTGCGAATTGACGAGACAATAAGAAAGAGCGGAAATGAAGTGTGCGAGGGGAAAGAGCCTTTGGGCTCGTCACGTTTGATGACACGGGATGAGGGATCGACACTAAGTATGAAAGACGAAAGTAAAGGGTCAGTAATGTAGAAAGAGATGTAAAAGGGACTCATGGGTTTTTGAAGCAAGTAATCGGGCAGGGATTGACAGCGTGCGCTCCTAGTTGAAAGAGAATGGGCACGCGCTGAGTAATCTAGACAGTCAGGCGGAAATGGAGAGGTAACAGTACAAAGAGAATCGAGGCAGAACTGAGGCGAGTAGATAACACGAGATGCGGGCACAAGGCCCGCGGGAGTCCAAAAAATTAGACAGGACCACACGGGGTGGCCCATGAGGCGAAGCGGTGCACCGGAGCGTGCTGTGAGCACGAGCTGCGGCGCGAGAAAATCCGCCATCTCCCATATCGGTTATCTCCCATTTGGAACACAAGTCCTTTTTTGTTTCTTCTATTGCCTGTTCCGACCCTGCGAATAGCAGTAAGTCGTCTACCCAGACTGTTATTATTGCCACTTTGTTATTTTTTCTCCGTATATACGCGCATGGGTCTGATCGCAGATGCTTAAAATCATGGCGTCTTATCTGTTTATCAAATTCGATATTCCATTCCCTACCAGACTGTTTTAGACCATATAGTGTTTTAATTAATTGGCATATGCACTGTGATCCGTCACTGAATCCCTCAGGTTGTCTCATATATATGGTCTCTTGTAGATGGCCATTGAGATAAGCTCCTTTTACGTCCATCTGTTGGATCACGAGCTTTTCCTGAGTAGCGATTGATAACAACGCGTGTATGGTCTTGAGTCTGACGACTGGGGAATGTGTTTCCAGATAATCATGCCCAGGTCTTTGTGCGCATCCTTTAGCTATGAGCCTTGCTTTGTATTTAATTATCTTTCCTTCTTTATCCTTCTTTTTAACAAAGACCCATTTATTTGTTAACAGGACAGTGTCCTCAGGTGGATCAATGAGTTTGCAGGTCCCTTTGTCCCGGAGTTGATCCAGCTCTGCTCAGATTGCACATTCCCAATGCGGCCATTCTGGAGATTGTTTTGCCTCAGCTAAGCTGTGGAATTCGTCTCCTGCTTCGGCCATATTATTTATTTCTACGAATTGGACTTCCAATTCCGGGTCATCATCATATTCTTCAGGATTTTCCAGGAGTTGATAATCAATGCGTTTACCTCTTGTTTTTCGAGGTATATCTATATTTTCTGGTTCTGTAGCTTCATATTTTCTTTTCTGTGGCTTAGGGACTTGTTTTTTGCTCCCCTTATCTTTTGTAAGCTCATATTCCTCCTTTTTGTCTCGTGTATCTCTTTCTTCTTTCTCATATATATCCAGTCCGGTTTCCGGCTGCTTATTATCAGTGCTATCGATCTCGCGCATGTCAGCCGTGGCTTGTCTGGGCCGCTCCCCTTTGCACGCATGATCATTTGGCGCATATGTGAGGGGATCGTTTAGAAAGTAAAAATTTCTCAAGATACTTAATTTCCGAGTATCTTTGTTATAATATATGATTGATTGGGAATTATCCTCATTCCCTACATAATAATATTGTGTTGTTTTGGGCAGCATTTTTCGCTGCACATGCTGTCCTTGTAAAAGGATCCAGACTGGCGATCCAAACTCTCTTAATAAAGATACGTTCAGTTTTGTATTGTGCCAGCCTTCATAAGGCGTTTTGTTTTGTATGGCTTTAGTGTATGATTGATTTCGTACATATGCGGCATGATTTACCGCAGGTTCCCAGAGAAATTCTGGTAAATGCGACACTGTTAACATCGCACGCACTAGCTCCACTAAAGTACGATTCATGTGCTCTGCAACTCCATTTTGAGCAGGTGAATATGGCGCTGTTAAGTGGAGTTCTATGCCTCTTGTATCACACCAAATTTTCATTGGCTGATTGAGGAATTCTGTGCCGCGATCGATTTTGATTGCATGTGTCACATGTCCTCTAATCTGGAGGTGTGACAAATATGCCTGTATTTTGCGAGCAGCATCTGATTTAGCTTTAAGGAATTTAATTGTTACGTATCTGGTTGCATCGTCTATGAGTAGGAGATAATACTGATTTCCTCTTATTGATGTGACATCGTATTTGCCCCATAGATCGATATGCGTTATTTCTCCTTTATTTGGACAGGATATATGATGTCCCTTAAATGGTTGCACGCTCGATTTTGCCTGAATACAGGCAGTGCAATCGTTTATTTTACTTGATGTGTCCACATCGAAGCCTTCGACCATATTCCGATCGTACAGGACTTTTAGGCCTGTATACCCCATGTGACCAAAGCATTTATGCCATGTTTCCCAGCTTTGCGCTGGCTGATTAGTCATCGCATATATGGGTCTGTTTTCTTCAGCAGCACTCTCAAATGTGAATTTGTATAGATTTTAATTGATTTTTGTACCAACTGTTATGATTTCTCGGTCTTTATTGTATAATATTAGTTTTCCTGCGTGCCCTTGGTACATACACCCATTTGAGTCCCATTTTCCCAGGGCAAATAAATTATATTTATTTGTCGGCACATATAGCACATTTTGTAATCGTAAATGTGTTATCTGATTACCAAATCGTGCTTTCACGATTATAGTGCCATGCCCTTCAGCACGCGTTTGTTTTCCTCCAATGCCTCACACAATGTGGGCAGTTGGTTTATATTCTGTATATATATCTCTTTGATTTGTGATGTGTAGCGTGCTTCTGCTATCGGCCAACCAATCATAAACGCGATCAATGTTATCATTGAAATCAGCCATCTGTACATCGTCATCATTGTAATCAATAAGACCATCATTCTCTTCGATGCTCGGGAATGTAATCTCCCCAACCGCATTCATTGCTTCCTTGTCGATTTCGGCAATATTCGCCTCGACTTTTTCGGTTTTTTCAGTTTTTTCGTCTTTGGCAAGTGCCAAAGTGACCATTTTGGCTTTGCCCATATTCGCTTTTTGGGCATTGCTCTTTTTCTTTTTATCATATTTGAGTTTCTGGCATTCGTCTGTTGTATGATAGAACTTTTTACAATATTCGCATTTCGGCTTGTCTTTGAGCCAACATTCCGCGGTCTTATGATTCTTGTATCCGCATACTGCACATTTCTCGCGCTTCGTTTTTCCGCCAGTAGTTATCGCTGGCTGTGCCTTTGAGGTAGAGGCTTTGGCCAAATAGGTATTCCCTTTGGCCGTGTTCTCTATTTCCTCTTTTCTTTTCTGCCGGTGGTACTCCTCATTGCATTCACCAAT
>QFEZ01000430.1:54718-75480 GCA_003316425.1 Russula lepida | reverse complement strand
TCCTTAATTTAGCTTAGATTAAATGTTTCGTTAAGCACATTTAAGTGCGTCTATGTGCATCCAAGCGCATGTGGAATTAATTTCGTATGCTTGGATTCACTTGATGCACTTGGCACGGAGTTAAGTGAAATTAAGTACTGTTAAGCCTTGTCAATGTGCTCAAGTACATTTAAGAAATTTTGGATTTTGCTGATGCACTGTGTGCCTAGTTAACCCTTTCCCTGTTACCCCCATCACCTGTGAACTCATCATCGTCCTCTTCGCCTCCCCATGTCTCACGCTAACCCCACGACCTTCTCATCACCCAATTTCCAGTTGATTTTCGACAATGCTTTGGAAGCCTATAGAAAACGCACAAGGAAGGATCTCCTCACGCACTCACTATTCGCCCAGCTCCGGAACTGCAACTCTCCCAGCGACATTCTCACCCTCATTAATCAACAACTTCAAGGACTCCATCAGTCTCAGAGAGACCATGAAAGGCTAACAAGATGGCTCGATCCGACTGTGAGAGTGTTGTACGCCTTTTCGGGAACTCTTGGAGCGGGTGTCAGTCTGGTATGCATCAGGAAATGAACCCGTCTGAAATGCATTCATCCTATGTCCATTTCCCAGGCATTCTCTACCGCGAGTGTCATCTTTGCAGGAATCGGTGTTCTTCTCTCAGTGGGTATTGTTCGTACTTTTGTGCGGGCCATTGTAACAGCCCTCTCAGGCAGTTATGGATGTTCGCGCAAGTCAGGACAATCTGATCGACATTTTGGAGCGCATGGAGAATTTTTTTCAGCGGCTTGAAATATACACGAGGGCATCACCGCCACCTGAAATGATTGATATAATAGTGAAGATAATGGTCGAGGTGCTTTCTATTCTTGGGATTGCTACTAAGGAGATGAAGCAAGGCCGTATAAGTATGTCATTCCTGTACAACCGGTTGCTATTGATTAAGAAAGTTGTCAGAAAAATACCTAAAGAAGCTGTTTGGAAAGGTTGAGATAGAAGATGCGCTGAAGAGGTTAGATAAACTGACAAATGAAGAGGTTCGGATGGTGGCAGCAGAAGTTCTGGATGCCACGCATATTGTCAATGATAGAGTTGTCCGCATGGATGACAGGGTGGCCCACGTTGACGAGGGAGTGGCCCGTGTCGACGAGGGAGTGGCCCGTGTTGATGATAGAGTTGTCCGCATGGACGACAGGGTGGCCCACGTTGACGATGGAATGACCCGCATCGACGAGACGGTGGCCCGTGTCGACGAGGGAGTGACCCGTATCGACGACAGGGTCGCCGCGGGCATTGACGGTGCGCAACCTTCTTTCATCACTCACCAAGAGACTACGTTTAACCTTGATGTGCTTAGAGATACAACAAGTGGCAGACAACATGGATCAAGTCAGAAGTTCGTCATTTTCTTTCTCCCTTGATATTGGTGTGCAAACTCAAGCACCCTCACAGGGAACCAATTACGCCAGGAACTCCGCACGTGGCTCTCTCCGCCGGATCCGTCTATTAACCATAATACTGCCTGTGGTTCCCATCACAAGAAGACATCCGAGTGGTTTTTCAGTGGGAGTATCTTCACCGAATGGAAGTCCAATGCCTCATTTTTGTGGCTCCACGGAAACCGTACGTTCTCCTCACCTTTCTAGTGCGACACGGACGCTGATGCCCACCTCTTATAGCGGGCTCCGGGAAGAGCATACTCTGGTTTGTCCCTATCAAACACAGTCCACCTTTGTTACTTACCTATGGGTTAGCTCTACAATCATTCAAGACATCATTGCCCTTCGCGACAATGGACTGGCTTCCATGGCTTACTTTTACTTCGATTTTAGGGACGTCAACAAGCAGAATCGTTGTGACTTGCTCCCTTCTCTCATCATTCAGCTTTCCAACCAGTCACATCGTCATTGCGACATACTCAACGACCTTTATCTCAAACACCAAAGCGGCACACAGAAGCCCAGTGAAGATGAATTGATACAATGTCTGAAGGACATGCTCGCGCTCCCGAACCAACAACCTGTTTACATTATTGTTGACGCTCTCGACGAATCCCCTGACACGTCTGGGATGCCATCTCCACGGGAGCGGGTCCTCGACCTCGTGAAGCAGCTCGTCGAGCATTCCTCCCCCAATCTTCATCTATGTGTCACCAGTCGCCCAGAAATTGACATCCTAAAGGCTCTGGAACCTTTAACATCCTGCCGTGTATCTCTTCATGAGCAAAGTGGACAGAGGCAAGATATTATTGACTATGTGACGTCAGTCGTTCATTCGGATCCAAAAATGCGGCGATGGCGAGATGAAGATAAGAAGCTAGTGATCGAGACACTTTCTGCGGGAGCAAATGGAATGTAAGAGCATCACCATTCAAGTTGCAATATTTTCATGATATTTACCGTGCTAAACAGGTTCAGATGGGTGTTCTGCCAACTAGAAGCTTTACGACACTGCTTAATACCGAGAGTGCGGCGTATGCTTAAAGAATTGCCCGATACTCTTGACGAAACATACGAGCGGATGTTGAGGGAGATCAATAAGGCGAACTGGGATCACGCTCATCGGCTGTTGCAATGTCTCACGATTGCTGTTCGTCCTCTTCGTGTTGCGGAGCTTGCGGAGGTCCTCGCTATTGACTTCAGGACGGCTGACCGTGAAGAGACATCGAAGTTGAACATGGATTTGCGGTGGGAGGATCATGAAGAAGCTGTCTTGTCGGCGTGTTCCAGTTTGATCGCCATAGTCGATGACGACGACCGCCGCCGCCGCCGCCGCCATGACTCTCGAGTGGTGCAGTTCTCACACTTCTCCGTAAAGGAGTACCTTACATCCTCACGTATTGCCGATCCAAGTGCAGGTGTATCGCGTTTTCACATTCTTCTTGAACCGGCACACACCATCCTTGCCAAGGCCTGCCTGGAGGTACTGCTGCGGTTGGATGAACTTGTGGATGAAGACAACGTCGAGAACAAATTTCCTCTCGCTCAATATGCCGCGGAACATTGGGTCGACCATGCTCGATTTGAGAATGTCTCGTCGCACATACGAGAAGAGATGAAACTTATTTTTGACCACGATAAACCATATTTTGCTTCTTGGCTCCGGGTCTACGACATCGACATCAAGCCCTCTTACCACTCTCTTCTTGGTTGGTTTGCTGTTCGGTCCGACAAGAAAGCAAGCACGGCAACACCGTTATACTATGCAGCACTCTGCGGGTTTCATGACCTGGCAGAACAACTCATCATCAATCACCCAGAACAAGTGAACACCACTTGCGGTCACTTCGCGTCGCCACTGGCGGCTGCACTGAGTGGTGAGCACCTCAAGATAGCGCAGCTACTCTACGAGCGCGGTGCCGACGTAGATGTCCGGGGCTTTGACAACCGTACCCCACTGGATGGTGCATCGTGCTCTGGACATGTTGAAATTGTTGAATGGCTGCTTAATCGCAGTGCGAATCCTAATGTTCAGGACGGATCTGGCTGGACTCCACTGCATTCGGCGGCCCATTTTGGACACGTCGAGGTCTCCCGGTTATTACTCGAGTACAAGGTCGACATCAATGCCCGAAGAAACGATGGCCAGACTCCATTACACCTAACCTTGGAAGGGATGCACGTCAATGTTGCTCGGTTATTGCTGGAACGCGGTGCCGATGTGAATGCCCGGGACAACGAACGCCGCACGCCATTGCATCGCGCATCAATGGAAGGGCACCTCGAGGTCGCACGCCTCCTTGTTGAGCATGGTGCAGATATAGATGTGGAGGACGAGAAGGGCAAGACCGTATTTCAGGTTGCGTCGGAGTATGGAAGACACGATATCGCAAAGTTTCTGTCGGACAAGGGCTGCAAACGATAAATCATACTGTAGTATCGTTGACTCTGGTCTTTCATGCATACCCTAACGTAGTAGGGAAAAGCCATTTTTACTGTAAATCATTCCAAGGGACAATACTTTACACAGTGCGATATCATCATGCTTTCGTGCCTTCCATTACAGTCATATTAGGGACAGTTCGAGTGCGTGCACCAGTGCATGCAGTATTTCAGTTGACTCTATTGCTCGGTTTTGCAATCTGATGACAGCAACCTCATCAGGCATCCTTGAAAAAGCATCCAATGCGATTCCTATAAACGCTTCCCCGATCCTCGAAGGATATCGCCGACCGCTGACCCTCAGAGGCAGCAATAAAATGTAATAAGATAACAATCCTATCTGTGCCATGATAAGTCGCTTGTCATGGACGTTACCAGTACGCGTCTCTCATAGGCATTTGAGCAGTTGGGTAGCGCGGGGCACCACATTTGCGGCCAAGTGAATGACCCATTTCGTGTCCAGTCTGGCGACAATTCCAACAGTGACCCTCACGGGAATGTGATACTGATCCCGCAATGCCCTTCCAAGTCGATACTATAAGTAGAGGATGAATTACACCAGTTACCAATTCAAATTCTCTACTTCCAACCACAGAAATATATAAAGACGAAGGGAGGACCGAGGTTAGGACAATTATAGTTCTTGTAGTCGACCGAGCAGTTGCCCCAAGCCAGCTCACGCGCCTTCAAACCTAGGACCGTTGTTCTGATAGATGTACATGTCCTCCGTCGGTGGGATCGCCTTGAATAGCTTGCCCAGACGTTCGTCTGTGAACGGGACATAAGGGGAAGCGGTAAGAGAGAAGAAGAAGGACCTACAGAGCGGGTCGTCGTCCCGATGACTAAAGTGCTTCAACTCCCAAGTCGTTCCTGCCGCCACCTCATCGCGCCGCTTCTGACGCTGCTCATTCTGTTTGTCGAACATGCATCAGAAATCGGTCGTACCACTCGTCAGCAGCAGAAAGAATATGTGGATGGTAGGGACTACACACCTCAATCCGGCTCTTCTCCCTCGCTGCCGTCTCAAAATCGCTGTCTCGGATACCCTTCGCAACCTTGAGCCACAAAGCACGACTCTCCCATGAGCCTTGCTCCTCCACCGGTTGCACAGTGACTTCCTCCTTCGGACCCGTCACATCGGTGAACACTATACCTGTCCTCAGGTCTTTACTCGTTGTATTCCACTGCCCTTCGAAGCTGCTCGCATGGAAACTCGAGCCAGAACCAATCGGTGGCGTGAGATCTGCCTTGAAGCTGTGGGATTTGCCAGAGAAGTAGCCCTTGCCCTGATATTTAATTGTCGACAACCACCCAGATGAGCTCTGGATATAAGACGTGTCCGTGAGCTCGATGTACGGTGAGCCATACCAAAGCCCTTCAATGCGTAGGCGCGGGAGCGTGATCAGAAAGTCCTCTTTGGTGCCATCAGGCAGTGAGACTGTCAGTGTGGCATGACCGACTTGCTTTACAATGATGTTCCCAGCTGTTAAATGGACGTTTCGGATGGGCAATAGACAAGGCGATTGCAACTCACCTGAGAAAGAGGTCTTTTGCGCATTGTGACCCTCAAGGGTGACCCCTCGGGATGGATTGGCTATGTAATATGCAGTAATCGGAGGATGGTGTGAGACCTGCTCAACGACAAGGGTGGTCAGACCACGTGCGTTTGTATCTGGCCAATAACCGTAGAAAAGTCTGCAGGACGATGGCGCAATGCGGGGCTCAGATACGTAATCCGCAGCAGCACGTGATGACATACTCGCCAAGCACGGGATTGAGGGGCCTAGTTTAATTATGAGGTTGGTCAACGGTCCATGAGCGCAGAGAGCGAGGTAGCAAGACAGACTTCTTCTCTGAACCCATAGTCTCGTTGCGGGAGGTATATTGTCCCTTGAGTGTACTGATGAACCATCTGAGAACACGGCGTGCCCTATCTTCGGGCGTTTTGCCTTGGGATATTGAGGCGAAGAGCTCTGGACGCTCACACCAGTATGCTATAGGCCAGCCAATGGGACACAATGAGTATAGATGAGCAAGACGTTTCGAATGGAGTGTGGTGCACCAGGAAACTCTGTGAGGGAAACGGGGGAAAGAATAAAGGGCGGGGCGGTAAGCGAGGAGAGATCGCCAGAGAAGTTTGCAATGCTGCAGAGCGGATGAGAAGGTTAAGGAGAGGTGGAGGGATGTGGGGCTCACGATTTGATGAACTGTGTCCAGGTTGATTTCTGAGATGCGGGGATTGCCTATGGAGTGGGGTTAGAAACGCTGGTGGAAATAAAATGAGGAGGATCTCACATCGCCAGGCTGATCTTCGACAGACTCTGGCATCTTTGGTGAGGAGAAGAGTCTAAACCGCGTTCTGGCGGGATTGAGAGAGAATAGAGAGGCTGTAGATGGAGTGGGTTGGCAAGGGACGACAATGGCCTTTTACAGCTTTCGACAAAGCGAGGTCCGGCTTTGTTTCTTCCCTTCTTCCACCAAACACACCACCACCTCGCCGCTCTCCCTCGCTCACCCACTCTCGTTCCCACTCACACGGGCATTTGCTTATCAATAATTACTATTACACACCTCCACAGTGAACAGGACAGCGCAACTTGACCAGATACTGTGTTCCCCAGCAGCGCAGTTAGAGAGGCCGTGACAGACAATATGGCGGGAAGCACAAATACGTTACGATGGACACAACAGAAAAAAGAAGAGAAAAACAGAAGGGAAAGGGACAGCTAACACAGGTGTTTTAAGTCATCAAAGGTTCGAAAACATATCAGACGGATAAACTTCAGCCGGAGCCAAGATAAAAGGAACAGTGCAGTCGAGGTTGGCGTAAAGGTAGCCTTGCATGGTGGATTCGATGATAGGGGATCTACTCCTCGTCATCCTCACCATCGCCACCGCTACCGGTATTCTTATTCTGATTGACACCCGGGTCAGCGTCATAGTGCCACAGAACAACGGTCAATGGTACCCACGTCATATTCTGACTTTTCCTGCTCAGCGCGCGACTTGTCCCGCGCGGCCTGTTCGATATAGGGCTATTCAAATGGAAATTGGTCAATACGACGCCAAAGTTCAACATGTACCAATGACGGGGGAAAGAGGACGTAAATGCGCCAGCCGACAAGACAACCCGCTAATCATGGGCACAGGTAATGCGCTTGTATGCCGCTCAATCGTGTAGAAAAATGAAATATCAACCGAAAACATTTAATCCCACCTTTTTCTCCTCCTCGTCGAGTTCTTTCCACTTGGCGCCGAGGAGTTTGCCTACTTCACCTGCGCCAAGACCAAAGCCCTCAGCCCACGTCGAGGACACTAGAAGAAGAGATAAAGACAAACCGAAACTAGCTTCGGGGTTCTCGGCCTTGATCCTCTCGCGCCAGTCCTGGCTGAAGAACATGTACGCAGAGAGCGCACGCTTGGGTGCCTTGGGGTCTTTCTTACGTGTACCACCACGGGGAGTTTTCTCTGTTTTCTCGACCGCCTTGCGTGTCTGCGAGCATCGAACATAAGCATCGATAGCCAAGCGTATGAAAGGAAGGGTGGTTTACTCGGCTCACCTTGCTCTTGGTAGCTTCCTTGGGCATCTAGGGCACGAGGGTTAGCATCAGAACGACCAATGACACGTCGGTAACACGCGATAGCAGAGTGCAAGCAAGTGGAAGAGACGGGACGCATATGTGCACCGAACAGTGGTGCAGGGGACAGAGGCATCGACGGTCAAGGACCCCCTATAGACGACTGCGGAGCAAAAAAGACGCACCTTTAGAGGCTATGGAAAGAGGGAAAAAGATATAGAGGGGAGGGAGGGAGCAAAGGGATGGGAGGGAAAGTGCGGGGGGAGAGTGAGCGGATGAGGCGGGCGCGCGGGGCACGGATAATTGGGCAGGCTGATGCACTCGCAGCGAGTCGTGGGGGGGCCAGCAGCACAGTTGAACGTTCTCTTCCTCGCCTTGCCCTTTTCCTCAAGGCAATTCCCGAGCATGACAAATCCTAATATTAATATCCCCTTATCCCCTCTTCTCTTTCACACGCCAGTCATGTGATTCAACAATCTATCTCGCCAACGTGCGTTCACCACCTCTACACTCTCCAGTCGCTTCCGTTTCAGCAGCGGCACATATCTTCCCTCCCGTCGCGCAATCCCACCACCAAGTGTTACATCCCATGGCCCTCGTTCTCCTGCTGCCGGCTGCCGGAACTGCGCCGATGCCGGTGCATGGAACTGCGATGCTGCCGCGAGAAAGTGTTCCGCCAGTGTCGCTTCAACCTGTGCGCGCTCCGCGAGACCGGTTAATTGCGAGTGCAGTCCGGAAGAGCCGCCATCAATGTCCAAGTCGTCAGTACGCCACGGCGCGTCTTCGGGCGCATACATGCAGTCCCACAGTACGAGGGGTAGTGCATCCGCCATTTGGTACTCCGGCTTGCACGTCACAACCGATGGCGGTTCCTCCTCACCGTCGTCTTGGCTACCATTGCTATTCCTGCTATTGCCTTCATCCGGATCCACATTCATTAACGCGGAGATGACGCTTGGCAACTCGAGCCGCGCGCCGACGAGCAGGAGGACGGCCATGATATGTCGCACCTGGTTATAAAGAAACGCGGTGCCGACGAGATCGAGCACGTGCATGTCGCAACGACCGCCTGGCCCGTGATGATTGTGCTCCTCGCCGTTGTCCTCGTCGTTGAGTGGGGAGATGTCCGCGCGCAGGATGCGCCGTCGGAAGGACGTGAGCTGTTTCGCGGGATCGAGCTTGCTCAAATTCCGAAAGTCGTGCTCGCCGATTAGCCGCGCCGCGGCGTTCCGCATCGCGTCCACGTCCAGGTTACGCGCGGAGAAGAAATACTTGTAGTGTCGTGCGCGACATGAGAAACGCGCAGAGAAAGCTGGCGCGACGGGCGCCCAGGCGTAGACCCGGATCGAGGGGGGTAAGATAGCGTTGAGTGTGTGGAGGTATCGGAGATCTTTTGTCATCGTCGTTTGCTCTATTGCTGCTGTATTTACCCCTCCCTCTGTCACCGTCACTGATGATGACGATACTGCTTCTGGTGTGGTTGTTGTCTGCTGCAATGAAATGTTGACGCCGTCTTCGGCCATAAGACGACCCGTGTCCCCTCCTTCGCGTCCCGTAGACATTTCCTCGGCAGTCACTGATGACGACAATGACGACGATGGTGATGCCCTATTCGAGCTGCGCACGTACAGGCTGATCACCTGCCCGGCAGAGCTAACACCCCGATCGGTCCTCCCACAGCGTTCCCATCCACACCCTTCAAGCCCGCCCTGAGGATCGACAAGTCGCGCCTTGGCAAGCGCAGCGAAGAGCTCCCCCTCGACGGTCGGCAGTGGCGTCGGCCCCGCCTGCCATGCTAGCCCACCAAAACCAGAACCGGCATAGCTGAATTTGAGCGCGATCTTGCGCGTCGGGTACGCGGAGAAATTGAACTCTCGCTGCTTTTTTGCTTTTTTATTTTTTGGGGCGGGTTTGAGGTTGTGCCGGTCTGATTCGGATGTTGTTGGTTGTGGGGGTGGGGATTGCGCCGGTGCCGGTGCTGGTGATGGTGATGGTGGATGTGCTGGTGGAAGTGGAAGTGCATGGGAGGGAGAAGACTTGGAGATTGAACTCTGGGCTGTTAATTCTTTGATGCGCGTGATAAGCTCTTCGCGTGTCCAAGTTTCATAGTTTGGTGGATCTGAAGTGTGAGGCTCTGGTGAAAGGTTCTGAGGAGGTGGTTGGCGCTTCATGGTAGTACGCCGCGGCGATCCTAGTCGTCGAATAGGGTAAAATGATGGTGAAGCTGCCTGCAAGCATATTAAGCCAGGTCGCATTCAAGGTCCAGCACACTGCATCGGGAAATTGTACAAAAACTTTCCAACTTTTCAGCTTTTTTAAGCCATAACCAGCTCAAAAGCTGAAAAGTGAAAAAGCCAAACTTGGTCATGCTGGATGAATGACAAAAAGGTGTAAAAGTATAGTTTATGAAATAATTGACAAAGGATCTTTTTGGACTTTTTACACTTTTCCATTTTTCAACTTTTTTTGCAGCGGCCAAAGGCAGCTTATGGCAAAATGTAGGTTACTTGTCAGCTTTTGGACTTTATGAAACTTTTCCAAACTTTTCCAAACTTTTCCAGCTTTTTGGGCTCTTACGAGCTCGTACGAGCTCGTACGAGCCCAAAAAGTTTGCTGCAGGGTTGCCGATGTGAGTACAAAAGGCCAAACCCCTTCGTATCGAGTGCTGAGCAAGCAAAGCAATGGTGACCTCGAGCAATGTTTCTAAGGGAATAGGACTCGAAGGGAGAGGGAGAAAAAGAGTAAGCAACTCACGAAGAGCCAGGGTCCAAAGATTGTCATGTGGCTTTTAAAGCAAAATTGGTACACAGTATGCCCTAGTAAAAGGCGAGGGCATAATCTTATTGTACCGACCTCTGCCACTGAGTACTACTGCGCGATCCCACGGGACAGAAGTAGAATTTTTGTATTTCTTCAGGCCACGGGTGTGAGGGACAGCTTCAGCGGCCCGGTCAGCCGACCATGAGTCGCGTTCTGTTGTCGCGTTCTGTTCTGTTCTCGGTTGGTCTAAGTTACTTAATCCACTACAAGAATACATGAAGGCCGCCGGGTAGGGCTCGTAGGGGCAAATCAAAAGCTTCAGCCTAGATATCATCCTTCTCTGCTATCGTACGTGTCGATCTACGGCAGCTCACTGCTGCGTCCGTCTAATATATCATAGTGTCCAGGCCTACAAGCATTTCAGTAATCGAGTCGAAGAGAAGGACCACTGATCTATCACTCACCGGTATAACAGTGTCAAGGGTGTCTCTTTTTCATCGCTTGCGTGATTGAACGTGACAAACTCCACACGACCATCTTGGCTACGCCCGTCAAGATACGCAATCTTCAGGTTCACTTTGAGCGCTTGCGAGATGGCGGTTAATTGCACATGATCTGTGTAAAAACTTCGATATCAGCTACTTCTGCGAGACATACGTGGAAGAGAAAGCGCTGCGCTCACCGGCCTCCTTCATAAGGACCTCAACGACAACTTTACAAAATTCCCTCACGCCCATCGTTTCTCCGGTGTCGGGATGTATCAAGAAGGGCTCGAACGTTTCTGGCTCGCTCTGAATCTGGGTGCTAGTGATCATGCGCATGAACGTGACCAAATAATTGGACGCTGCGTGTTTCGCGTCGCTCGTCATTACAACAAACCTGTGGACTGGGACAATAACAGAACGTTCAATCACGTACTGCTTTCATCTTGAAACTCTTTGAGCAGTTGCTCCGGAGTAATGGTCGTCCCGTTAGTCGAGATTGGCTCGATGATACCCCTGATCAAGTCTCGTGGGATCTCGAAGCTCTCGTCGAGAACCATATCCGTGAACCCGACATCCCTAAGCTTCGGCAAGAAACCTTCAAGTGTCGAGATAGATGTCTCGACAGCAACCTTCCGGTCCTCCTGGAGGAATATGCGTTCTATGTATGCAAAGATAAGGGCTGTGTCGTGATCATGTCCAATATATGCGTCAGTGCCCGTGACGAGGAAAGGAATTAGAGAGAGACAGACATCGATAAAAGCAGTCGCCATCTCCGCGTGAGCGGCGGATTCCCTCGTAGCCTTGTGCTTTAAGAAAGTCGATCTGTTTAAGAAAATATCCAGAGCCCCTTTCATACTCTGCACGGAGCGCGCTCAGTGGTGCGAGCTCCGCGATCGGTGGCCTGGACGATGGAACGGCATCTTCTAGATGGTTCTGCGGCGTCCTCAGTACCAGTGATATGCGGTGCTGGGGACACAGTGAACAAATTAAAACTAACTTGATTCAACTCGTAAAGGTGTGTCGGGGTCAATGATCTGATATCTAATTAACAAATTGATGATTATGCAACTGCATTTGAGAGTTGCCATGCGTCTTCGCACCTGTCTCTTCAGTGACTTTCACCCGTAGATTTAAGGGATCCGGGAGTTCGTATGCTAAAAAAGCGTTTAGAAAGGGCAAATATCCGCCGTGACGATCCCAAAGATAACGAGATGCGTGAGCGCAACACGGTTTGATCTCCTCTCGATTACTCACACATTGGAGAGGGATCCTCAAATCCTGGTATTTTGGGCTCCATGAGAAGATTAGAGATAACTGATATTGATTGAGTGTGTCGGCTGGATGGACAGAAGGCAGCCAGCCATAACTCGGCTGCGGTCTTGCACGAGTGCAGATATGTTCGCCACGAATCACGTGCAGATAAGATAAGGTTCTTGTCTCGCGTAACTTGGAGGGTGCATTTTGAACGACTGGATCACGCGACTAGATCACAACATACAATTGAATAAAATAGCGATAACGATAGGTCATAACATAGACGAAGGTATGATAACACCGAATTAGGTGTCAAACAAAAAGCGGGCGCATAAAAAGTTCGCTTGTGGGATCATCCTGTCCTCCGAGTCGCAGGGCGCGCACCGTGTGCATCTAGCTTCGCCAATAGCTCATTTTGTTCTTCTGGAGATTTCTTGCCGCTAAAGTATCGGCCCATCAGCGTGTGCATTAAAGCTCGAGGAAAACAGAGAACGGCCATACAAGTCTTGAGCAAAAATCGGCAATTCTTCCGGCGTCTGAATCATTCCGAGTTCTATCAGCGCAATCTGACGCTGGAGGAGTCTGCAATCATGTACGCAATTTAGCATGGAGACAGAGCATGGTGTTGAGAGCATAGTTAGAACATACTTGGTTCTGGGGCTGGGCGGACGTGTATGGTGCTGCCTTTTCGGTGGCCACTCAAATTCGGGCTCCGAGTTCGCCTCTTCCTTAACTTTCTTCTCGCGTAGGCGTCTTTCCTAGATTTTATTAGGAGATAATGAAGGCTCCTCGTCTGATCAAACAAGCACCGCATATCCCGCACCTTTCGCGCCTTCTTCATCTGTTGTTCCTCTATGGTGTTGGGAACCAAGATATCATCATTTCTATGACTATATTTGATCCCCCGGCCTTCAAGAATCCTTGTTACACCGTCTTCTCTTTCTTCCGGCACAGCTAGACACATAATCGCTTTAGTATTTTGATGAGGGCTCTGGAGGTTGACGTGACACGTACTGTCGTCCAAGAGGAGAGCACCAAGACCCTTGAGATCCGCCTGCATTTGTAGGCGTAAGCACCACTTTCGGGGGTATGATTGAGAACTACACTGACATCTTCCCCCATATCTTTTATCTCGGTTTCGTACACCCAATCCTCAGTTGTGCCTGTCTTCCGTCGCGTCTTTTTGGACTTGACACCGTCCATATGGGCGAGAGCCCAATCAAAATTGACGATGTTGGCGCGTTCAATCTGCACAACTACAATCAACGACACACGCCACAGCCATAGCCAACAAGGCTGGACGCCTCACCGCCATCTTTGTGGACCAGGTATCTTCGCGGAGAGTGAATATGTTCTTCATCCCGAAAAGCTCGCCCTGCCTCTTCTTGTCTCCAGAAACACCTGAGAAATAGCGGGTTTGCACGCTCGCATTGTATCCGATCGCCATTTGTTGTTGCTTGTAGACCTGGCGCGCATATATGAGCTCCTCGATGGATCCAGCCCCAAGGAGCCGATAGACGTAAACGTCGCGAGTCTGTCCAAAGCGGTACGCTCGGTCCATTGCTTGCAAGTCGTGCGCCGGATCTGAAAGTTCGTCAATAACTCTTGCTAATCGAACTAGGATACACTCGTACTCCAGTTCGGGTCTGTGCGTCCTCAGATGAGTAATCACTGGGTGCAAAGTTCGGAAGAGAGAGGAGATTACTAACCAAAGACAACAACCTTGTTTGCGGCGGTAAGATTGAGACCTGTGCCGCCCGCCAGTGTAGAGATGAGGAAAATAAATATTTCTGGCTCCTTCTGAAATCTATCTATCAAAGGCATTCCTATGTGAAGAAGATAGTCAAGGCCCCGTCCTGCGACACGGTTGTGCGTGCTCACGATCTTCCTGTTTCGTTGACCCATCCAATTTAACAAATCCATAGTCTATGCGTGTTTCTGTTAGATTGAACCAATCTCGGAGTTTGAGGAATTCCTTACGCTTTCTCTTGACATGATATTCTAGCATTTCCAGTAGCTTAACAGATTTCGTGAAGATGAGAACCTTATTTGTCTGATCTCTGCGCCACTCTTGTAAGAGTGTTTCGAGCACCTAGTGCCCAGGACAAGCATGTGAATAGGACAGAAGACATGCTGAAAGCCCATACATACTATCCATTTCCCGCAGTATACAGGTAGAAGTATCGCTGGTCCGTACTTTGGGGCCGAGTCGTTCGGAAAAGCAACTTCGGTAAGTTCACGATTACGTGCTGTCTGAAAACGCGTGAGCGGAACATGTAAAAAAGGGTTGAATCTGGAGAAAACCTACCTGCTCAGGTGTGTCCATGTGCGCTGACGAATTCTGAGATGAGAGATCAAACATCCTACAACTACAACAGCTCACTTGGTAAAATGAGGGCTAAATGGTTTGACACCCTGATCAGCGCGGACATGTACTTGAAAAGATCGCCCGCGGCGAGTGGGTGGCAGCATTCTTTCCGTCTAGGATCCTAGCACTTAGTAAATGGAGACGGACCAACAATCGCCATACTTCTTTCCCGTTCCGCAATTGCACCGTTCGTCCTTCCTTATCATGTTCTGGACCGCTTCCACGCCCAATATCCGCTTATACACTTTAAGCTGTATCTCAGTGAGGGGGCAGAATACAACCTCGTCATATTTCTTGGGGATTTGGTCCTTGATGATGTCCTTGGTTCTACACCCGTTCAAATTAGGCCATCCGAGTCTTCGATGTAACAACGGTACCCTGACTCTTACCTTCGCAAAAAGTACAGCGGTAGTAGCTTGTCGCGCAAAATTTCTGCGGTCCCGTTCGCCCGGAGGCGTTCCTCTTCTTTGCACCCTCTCGCCTGTCCCGCCGCGAGCGGCTCGGCGATCGTCTTTTTCCACTGCTTTTCTGAGCCAACCGAGCCTGGATTGGCCCAGTCGAGGAGCGTCCAAAGCTCCATGTACGAATTCTGAATAGCTGTTCCAGTCAGTGCGATACGAATCGGCCCGGTCCGTGGAATAGGAGCAGAAGGCTGAGCCCAGAGCGATTGGGGAGCAACACTTGTCCCCGATTCAGAGGCGGGTGTCAGGTCTGCTACATGACCAGGTATGGTATGGCTCTGCGACCAATAGAAAGATGCGAGAGTTCGAGTGGTCCTGGACTTGGGATTCTTCAGACGATGTGCCTCATCGACAACAAGGATAGTCCAAGGAAGATTGTCAAGAAGTGATATGTGACGCCGCGCGGTGTCGAATGACGTGACGACTACCGTAACAATAATCTGAGAAAGAATCGTTTTGAGGGCTTCGGAAAGGTTTGACGAACCGATGTCTAGCCGACCCAAGATAAAATCATTCAAAACCCGTTCTCTTTCGCCTGGAGTACCGATATATGTCCCATATTCGAAATAACCCCACTTCACGTAGGTGTTAACATCCTCATTCACAATAGTTAAAATCAGTGTGATTGACCTTGTCAAATTCTCTGGTCCATACATGAACGACGGAGCTCGGCGTAATGATCAGCACGGTGGGCCATTTGTCATCTGGCGGGGGCAGCTTCCTACCCTCGCGCCACTCCGTACTATCTTGGAGCTGTGAAACGCGGTTCCTCCTGCGTTCTTTGTCCGACGGCGTGCCAGATTTGCGCATGAGTGCAGAAAGGAAGGAAACAACTTGAATCGTCTTGCCGAGACCCATATCATCGCCAACTATGGCGCCGCGTCCAAGGGCATAGCGTTCAAAAAGGAATTGGACACCTTCGCGTTGATATGGACGTAGACACTTGTTCAGCGAAGGAGGGACGCGGATATGACGTTTCGCGTCCAGAACAAGAGCATCCGCGGGATCATTTGACAAGTCCGGTAGGAAAGCTATGGGGGATTCCTCCTGTTGCATTCATCAATGCGTGAAATTAGATTTCAAATAGTCACCAACCGCTTGCACAGGGCAGCCGTCATCCGACTCCGACTCTGTGACTGAATCATCTGCGGGTGAGGATCCGCGGAGATCTCCTATGAGGAGCCGAGGTGAGCACAAGACCGTCACAAATATGGACCGCGGCAGTACCTTTACCATGCGCCGAGGTGGGTCCAGATGTTGGGAGACGGGATGGAGATACGACATCGGTATCACTTTCACTTTCCGTTACCGAGTATTCTGCTAGTTCAGGCCGCTTAGCTAGGGGAATACTGAATCCCACCTCCGATGCCGTCCGCTTGCTCTTGGTTGCAGATAGTTCGCCCTCACTTTCGGGTTCTGACACAACTTCAGCTTGTTTGTAGGGGGCAGCCTCAGTCAGGTTTACCAGTAACGCTCCCTTCAGCCCCTGGAGCCAAGGAATGTGGCATAGTGGACTTGAGTATAATCGGACTACTTGGTTCATTTTCAAGGACACTTGAAGACCCATCATCCTCCGCAGACTCAACGTAGGGATGTTCGTCGTTCACGCGTTCTTCGAGTTCTTCATCAGAGGTGTCAACTTCCAATCCCAAGCCTTCATCTGAGATGGAACGGCCACAGCTTAGAAGAAGAACAGTGTCCATTCACTAACGTCTTATGCCTACTGAAAAAATCCAGAAGAGGGTTCTGTGACACGGATCTATGGCTCCTTTCCACCCCTGAGGAGAAATTTAGCGGTAGGTATTTCACTTTGAAGAGCGTTACTTACTTCGCTGAGCACCTGTACTCTTATCGTTCCAGGATTCGCTTCTTCGGGTACGCTTTACGTGACGCGATTGAGGACGCGCGCGAGACTTGGACTTGCGATTCTTCTTTGGAGAGTCATCAGCGTAGGCGATGGTACCAGCAATGAACTCTGGGTCAGAGTCCGGCTCTGAATGTTTTGTTTAGTTGAGCGAACGAAGATGACAGGCCAAGCTCCTGTTGTGCGCAACTCACCTATAGGCGACGGAATCGAATGAAGAGCCCCTGCTCATAGTTTCGTAAGAGCATTGAATGTTGAGAACGAATTCCTGCGTACGATTTGTATAACCCTTCGTTTTCCCTCCTTCCGGTGCCATGTAGTTGATTTTGATTTTGACTAAAAAGCGCCCAGAGCGATGCGGGAAAGTTGTCACACTTGTGACGGCGTGACATATCTCTGTTGCACTTACACACTCGACTACCGCGGTCTCTTCCCAAAGGGGCCGAAATCTCAACTATTTTACGTGTTAAAACCCCTCATATAACGAGAAACTCATCACTGTATCCCACCGTGGGTCGCTCAGTCTAAAAGACGCCCAAATGAATCCTC
Organism: Russula lepida; assembly: GCA_003316425.1. Taxonomy (NCBI): domain Eukaryota; kingdom Fungi; phylum Basidiomycota; class Agaricomycetes; order Russulales; family Russulaceae; genus Russula; species Russula lepida. Next base: position 58,277 of record QFEZ01000430.1, on the reverse strand, counting down.
CAGATCAGAAACTCTCAAAGTTCGCGCATCGTTTGCTTCATGTCCCTGCAACTAACACATCTGCCTTTGACTGTTTTGTGTATATTTCTCTAGAAAGAGAAAACTCAATGATCGCAGTCTACCCACTTCCATCCTGTCCGATCCACAATTATCGGTGGACTCACGGATGTATCAGGACTTACTAGACATGGAAAAAAAGTTGGACTGGACAATCATGCGGAAAAAGGCTGAGGTACAAGATGCTTTAGGAAGAACTGCGTCAGTGAGTATCGATCCTTTTCTTCTTTGGCCATGTCGGACTGTTATTCCGCGCAGACAACACGCACACTTCGTCTTTTCCTGTCCCATACGTCCTCGGGACAAGCATGGCAGTCGGAAACTTCAGCATCAGCTACAGCTGATCCACCGAATTTTGAGACAGGCCAGGGTATCCCCGCGTGGCAATTGAAAATTGAGGGCCGTTTGCTCGAGGTCAGCTGAGCTTGTATCAGCTCGACAATTTGCTCACAAAATCTCATGCAGCCCCCGAATCAGCGAGCGAAAGACAGGACTCCCCCAAAACAGTTCTCCACACTAATAAAGACTATGGTAGTCGAGCTTGACCGAGACCCGACATTGTATCCCGACAGCAATATTGTTGAGGTACGATCGTACACACATCGTGTATCGGTTCTGAACTCATGTCCCGGTTTCCCCACTATCCCAGTGGCACCAAAGCTCTTCGCACCCTGCGCTTGATGGCTTCACGATTAGACGAACGGGGGACACGCCAACGAAAGTACGGCTCATTCTACACCTGCAGCAATATCCCGAGCAGTTCCGAGTGCTCCCAGAGCTCGGTAGGCTACATGCGAGCATCTTTGCGACCAGCTACCAATCTTTTCCACCTTGTAGGGAACATTCTCGGTATCAAAGAAGAAAGTAGAGCGGGAGTTATCCAAGCCCTTTGGGCATACATCAAGGCGCACAACCTGCAAGATAAGGTCGATCGTAAACGGATACATGCGGATGCTATGTTAAGACCTGTACGTGTGCACAAATTTGGTCGATGGCACACTCATATGAATACTCACTGTAGATATTTGGCGCCGAAATGGTCCCATTCAGTCTCTTACCAGAGCTCGTTAACCGTCATCTCGCTCCCCCAAATCCAGTGGTCATCTACTACACAGTAAACCCTACTGCACCATCATCGGAACGGCCAGCAGCCTGGGATATAGAACTTAAGATGGAGGACGTTGCATTGAAATCAAAAATGCAATCCGTGACGCTTAATGCCTCCCGAGATACATTACGAGAGTTGACGAAGCTTGATGATGAAGTCCGTTCATGTGCTATGCCTTCTGGAGTCTTGTGAGCTTATATTGGCATTTGTAGATTGCGACGCTCGTACAATCACTTCAATCATCTGTCTTGAAGAGACAGTTCCTTCAGTCATTTGCAGAGGACCCATCGGGTTTCATCCAAACATGGTTAGCGTCTCAGTCACGCGACCTCGAGTCAATACTTGGGAGCGGACCGAGTGAGGGTGCAACAATTCGTAAGGAAGATTTATCTCGTAGCGAGTTCTTCCGGATGCCGTGGGTGGAGGAAGCAGTTGCGATTTGGGATGGAATGCGCATCGCTAATAAGGTCACGGGATAATTGATAGTTTCTATGTCGCTTCTCACATGTCTCTGTATCCTCAGCTCGTTTAATTTTGTATCCTGTTTACTTTCCTACCGTGTGCGGTTCAAGTTGCCATTTGCGGTAAGTAGTTCTCCGAAGAAAGCAGTCACGGCATCTATCGCGACCACATGGTGAGCCTGGCAGGCTTAATCTGTCCCCCTCAACTGTGCTGTCTGCGATGGCTGCGAAATCTCCTTCCGTCGAATCCGTAAAGGGCCTCTCTTTTCAACCTATGATCCCGTCAGGGAATGACCTGCATGACGAAGGATCTGTAGACCCGGTATATCATGCGAAGGCCCGCGTGCTCAATCAAGCTCTACAAGAGATTGGGATGGGAAAGTACCAGGTACCCGTCTCTGTCTACTTTCAATCTTGCTCTCTCTAACAGTAACAACTCAGTGGCGGTTATTTGCCGTCGCAGGGTTTGGATGGTTGTCGTGAGTAGTTTTCCTCGTCAATTCCTTAGAGCCCTCACCCAAGTTATCTCATACGATACGATTCAGGGACAGCGTCTGGCCCGTACGCTTCGTATTTTGGGTATATGCACTCGGACTGATATTCAGTGTGAGGTAGCTCGTGACTGGGCTAATTCTTTCCCCAACTCTAAATGAATTCCACTTCAACGGTCCTTTGCTCTCACTTGCGATGAATCTAGGGCTACTCGTCGGTGCCATTCTCTGGAGTTTTGGTTGTGATATATGGGGTAGAAAGTCAGTGACGTTCCACACTAACTGTCTCTGTGGTGCTTCATGCAAGCTATACCCTCTGTTGGTAGATGGCCATTCAATCTCACATTATTTATCGGAAGTATATTTGGAATAGCGATGAGTGGCTCCGAGACGTTCATAGCGCTCGCGTCACTCGCCGCTGTTTCCAGTGTGGGCGTCGGCGGAAATATGCCGGTTGACTCTGCTGTCTTTCTTGGTGTGTTCGCTCGAAGACCCGCCTTTATCTGCGATGCCAAGCCCCGTGACCGCGTATAGATTTCGTGCCTAGCTCTCATCAATATCTACTCACAATTCTTTCTATCTGGTGGGCTATTGGACAGTTGATCGGCTCTCTGGTGGGTTTGACGCTCTGTTCGCTCTTCCACTTCCGTCCTTCAACTCCACGAATAGATTGCCTGGCCGCTTATTGCAAACTTCTCTTGCACCTCATCTAGCCCGTGCACGCGTTCAGATAACATGGGTTGGCGTTATCTGATAATTACACTAGGGGGGCTGATGTTTCTCCTGGCCATCCTGCGTCTCACCGCCTTTCCATTGCACGAGTCTCCGCGTTATCTTCTTGGTCGCGGGGACGACAATGACGCCGTGGCTGTCATAAATGACATTGCGCGGTACAATGGAACGGAAACTAGCCTTACGGTGGAGATTCTCAAGGACGCGGGCCGTAGAGCGGAGCAGCAAGCGGATACGCGCAAATGGCACATATTAAGCGAGAGCTCAATGTGGACGGCCAAGCATGTCCGTGCGTTATTTGCCACGAAAAAGATGGCGTGGTCAACAAGCCTCCTCATCTGGATTTGGGGTATGTACTTAGCATTGATGATTCATAATATCGACACGAATTGCTCGCCATCAGGGCTCATTGGCCTCGCATCAACACTTTATAACAATTTTCTACCATACCTGTGGGTATAAATCTTTCGCGATGTTTCAGTGCCTACTTACATCAAATCTTCAGTCTAGCCAGTCGCGGAGCGAAGTTTCAAGACGCGACGTATGTCACCACTTATCGCAATGTCAGTGTTCGATTCTTCCCCCGGATCATTCCATTACCAATCACCCAGCGCAGCAAGTCATAATTTCCGTTACAAGCTTTTAACCGTGCCTCCGGCACGGGGTGCGAGTTTTTCTTTTTTCTTTTTTTCTTTTTCTTTTACAATTGT
>QFEZ01000430.1:0-47253 GCA_003316425.1 Russula lepida | reverse complement strand
CTTCATACCTGATGGTTTATTTTTATGTGTGACAATTGATCGAAGGCGAATCGGTATAGTGTTTAGTTACCTAGGGGTAAAACGGCAATTGGCTACGAGCTTTTCAATTGATTGTGCCTGGGCGAGCTTACCTAATCCGAGTCCTGCAAGCGCAAGGGAGCGACAACGGGATCCGGGACACACCACGGGGGTGAAATTTCACGTTTTTTCCTGCTGATGTATCAACTCACCTCTGGCTCACCTTGCACATTCAGTTACGGATGTCCTGTGGTGGTCTAGGAAAAGTCGGAGCCACGACACAAATAGGAAAGATATATAAAAAAGACGCGATGGGATGACTCACGCACGCACGCACATGTATCCGAGAAGGATGGTAAAGGTGAGGACACCTATTTTGACTTAAAAAGTTCCCCAACCCGCGTCGACGTACTACCTCGGGATCGGAGACCCGAGCTCAAGCGCTCAAGCCTGATCTCGTTGAGCTTCCTCGCTCAAATAACCGCGGTGCTCGATCAAGCCTTGGGCTCATAATGGAGAAGATGGCTTTAAATGGAAAATTCACAGGCTGCCAATCTGATAGCCTGAACTTGTTGTGCGCAACCGCGCATACCCTGAACCTTTTCCCCTTAAATTTCTAGATTGCAGTCGCATCCGGTGTAATTTAGAAAATTATGCTCGTGCGCCTTAAGCCTTGAGACCTTGAGGCTGCACTACACGCTTTCTGCGTTTTGGAAAGTAGGTCTGGACTCTGACGCACTTGACTGCTGTCACCCTAGAGTCCACCACGATGAAACGGATCATATTAGGGTTTGTGTCTCTGAAACCGGATACCCTCAACAGAGTGGGAGCGACAACTTGAAATATTGACCACTTGCGTCACGGTGTACGAGTATGCGGCCATAGACCTCATGTACGTGATGGATATCTCAGTGCCACGTTACTCTCCCGCTGTGTCGTTTTCGCGTTTGTCGTTGGGATCTCTTCACATTCCTGAACAACGCGATCTGATTCAGGGTGAGTGGGGGAGAATAAACTCTGTACTACAACTAATGATTTATTATAATTAGTCGAGGACGAGGAACTGGAACTCTCACAGTGATTAACAGCCGCAGCCATCGAAAATCTCGAGCCTCATCATTCGGAAATCTCCTGAAAACTTGAACTTGAAAAATACTTTTATAACTGATCGGGCTAAGGGTGTCGGACAAACGGGGCTCTCATTGGCTGTAGATTTTTTTCAATTGTCGGAAATGGTCCAGCCCCTTTCTTCTTGCTTTAAGTAAAAGCCAAGACACTTGACTTCCCTATCCATAACCGAATACACGGCCTTGGAAAACGTAGCGCCACTGCTGTTGTTCCGTTTCCGTTTCTGTTGGCATACGCAAATATACTGGGTTCCGGGTGTGAGCCGTACCTTTATGGCGTACATATAGGGGCTGTCCCTGAAGCCAACTACTTGTTAGCGATGGTCCCCCAAATTGTGCCGCAACCTGGTTTCCCGAAGTGCTACAGTATATAGGAGACATTCGACGTCTTGGCTAAATTTCTTGGTTGGTCAGTAATGCTACCTTACCTCCCTCTGTAACGATGAGGTTGCTGATCAGTCAGAATACCACATTCATGATGTAGGTTAGTATGCTTGCTTTTGCGTGTGTTGTCTTGCATTGCACCCTGATACTGTGTACTGTATGCCCCAAAGCTGAATGCGGCGCACTGCTGTCCCTATAATCTGGCTGGCGCAAGGAACAAAATGCAACGTCGGCGCCTAGCAAGGTTCCCAAGCACTACCAAGTTGAGTAATTCTGGCCAATAGGAGTTGCGGTCAGATCACGAATGGTTGATACATATTCAAGTTGATGTCAATGTCGAGCTGGACGATGCGACGCATTCACTGTCCAAGTATACGATTTAGTTTTGGGAAAATCATTCTGCGAATGATGCTCATGATGCTGAAGAATAACACGACCCACGCCCGAAACAGTACTAGTGGCAATTTTTTCTGTGGGTATTACACGGCCATCATTCAATACATCCAGGAACATACTGTAAGTACAGGGGGAGATTCAATCTGAGCGCAACGTCAGAAAAGAGAGAACTTGATAATACAGTAATGGATGGGGACTGTGAGTGTGCAACATAGGAAGCGTGGTCAGGAAATTGGGCCAGTGCGTGAAGCCTCCTCATGGGAGGGACCCCATTACGAGCACTAAGAGATGACTGAACCAGAGGCAGAGGGTATATCGAGGATGATGCTGTGGGCGTTGCCAGCCAGCTGAGATACCCCCTTTCACCGTCAATATTCTGGCGATGATGGTCGGGACTCCGTGGCTCAGGGAAAGGTGGATGTAGTTGATGAATCTATATCGGGTAGATTGCTTGACCTAGACCGTCGTAAGATTCGTGTGGGTCATGAGGAAGGAACAATGGCCGTGGTAGGACGTTCAAGTGATGCTGATTCCGCATCCTCTACTATATATCCCAGTGAGGAACTTTGTTGTGCTGTCCGAGGCGTGGGGTTGGTATGAACTGGCGGAGAGGAAGACGAAACCGCAGTAAATGGAGGTGGTAAGTCTGAGGGCTCCGCGTCATACATAACAACAGGAAGCATCGCCCCCATTATCAGGTGCGCGGGTGTGGACGGATGCAGCTCCGTGGTTGACAAATCTGACTGTGTCACGACAGAGGACCGTGACCACTCTGCAGGGCCAACATACGGTGGGGGTGCGGTTAATACAATTCTCGGGAAGTATCTCGGTAGCAGGGATGGGTTCCCAGAAATGTCCGAATGGAAAGACAGGATTTCGACTTGACGATCTCGCTCCCACGTCGCGCGGCGACGCCGATGGATGTTAAACCAAAGCCAGGCAGAAAATATCACAAACATGGCGAGATATCCTCCTAGTACCGCGCCAGCGATGGTTCCGATATTATGGTTGCCCTTGTGGGCCCTAATTTAACACATGAATAGAAATGAAAAAAGAATGAAAGGTTCGTAAGTGACAATTACCACGGGGAGAAAAGACACTACTCACTTTGTGGTGGATGTCTGGCCGTGTGTGGGACATGGATTCGAGTCCGAGCAATCTGTACGGCCCACTACGTAGTAATCGAACAGAAAAACTGAGTTGGGCCCGAGGTTGACCAAAAGAGTGTGTGTAGCATCCGACAGTCCCCCTTGCGAGAAAACAGAAACCCTAGACTGGAACCCATGGTTAGTCGCCGAGCCATCATGGAGAAAGTTTCCTGCAGGCTCGGAATCCAATGTAAAGGTGAGATTCATGGACGTCGGCGTGCTATTGGCATTGGGTGGTTTCCCTAGAGGGAGAATACAGAATAGGTAAATGGCCGATCCTAGAAAACTGGTCAAGAGCGGTCATTAATAAAGAAAAGGGACAGACCAGTAAAATTGAGTTGAACTGATACGGGAAGATCGCGAGAAGAGTCAGGAGCGGCGCGTCTCCCGCTGCTCATGTCATGTCTCCTCTTCGATGTACCCTCCGCGGATGTGCCATCACTTCTTTTCCTTCGACTGGCATTGTTGGTGTCATTCGCGCTCTGTATTTTGGGTGTGTGGAGACCATAGTGCCAGGTGTTGTTATAAGCAACTGATGGGGAAGGTGGGGTAAGGCAGACAGTACAACCCGAAGCATTCCCATTGAAGAACCACGCAGCAGTTGGCTCATAAATGATCAACGGATCTGTGTCGTCGACAGTGATGTTCACCTGCCCCGCCTCAGCAAAGTACGGCTGGCCGAGGAGAGAAATACTCAGGGAGAGGAAGAGTGGGTAGTATGGGGTCCTATAGATCCAAATCATCTCAGGGCTGAACGTCGTCCAACCGAGAAACATGTACCCACCACATCTCTGGGGATCGAAAGAGTCTATTAGGGAAAGACAGTCAGAATACGAGTTGCACGTGCGTAATTGGACGACACAAGGGACGGAGTGAGGACAAGCATGAGCCTCATGAGGACACTTTAATACCCCACTGCATTAGAGTTTGACGGCGAGGACCCCCACATCCATGGGCGGGAGAGTAATTCAATCGAAGAAATGCATTTGTGTAGGTTTCAGGGTGAAAGGTGGGGTCACAAGGCCCGGGATAGCCAACTAGTTCATTTTTCGTCACCGCTCAGTGACCGCTGATGATGCACTAGTACTGATGGTCCAAGCGGGGCTTGACAATTTGCATCACGTCATAGGAGTCGTCCATCCATCCAAGTATTAGCTTCGAAGGGGTCACAGCCATCCCTTCAAGCAATTAGATCATGACCATTGACTTTTTCTATCAATTTTCGCACCCCGAATTACCGTCAAACTGTGAGAGTCGATGACCCTATACATTCATAGAACTCTTCTGATTTAACATTTACATGATTTACAGCGTTTTCAGAAAACCTTGTCTGTGCGCCATTTTAAAAAAAATCTTGCCTAGCATTCAGCAAACTCCATGGCCTTCCATCCAGTGGGATCTGCAACAGAGATGAGAGTCGATATTGGTCATAGTGACGGAAATGGATGGGCTGAGCAGTGCCTCGGAAGTCCGAGGCGATGCATGCTTGTGCATGCTCCAATACTCTGTAGATACAGCCGCACTGGGCTACTGCACAATTATATAAAATATCCAGGGCTGCAGATGTGTGTAGCACTGTTGAAAATGCAAAAGAAAATTACAACAAGCTCTGCCAGGTCAAGGCACTGGTGCGAGTCGCACACACTTGTGCATGCTTCAATACTCCGCAGGTATAGCTGCACTGGGTTATTACATGTTTCTGATAAGTTGTGAAGGCCGCAGTCATGTGCTGCACTGTCAGGAAGGCAAAGGAGAGCTACAATGAGTTCCACCAGGTGGTGCCTGTCGCACACATTCCTAACAGTACCGCACATAGCTCCAGCCTCCAAAACTTAGCAGAAACATGTAATGGCCTAGTGCAGCCATACTTGCAGAGTATTAGAGCACGCACAAGTGTGTGCGACTCGCACCAGTGCTTTGACCCAGCAGAGCTTGTTGTGGCTCTCTTTTGCATTTCCAACAGTGCTGCACACATCTACAGCCTTAGATGTTTTGTATAATTGTGCAGTGTCCCAGTGCAGCCGTATCTACAGAGTATTGGAGCATGCACAAGCATGCATGACCAATATCATCTCTCGTCTCTATTGCATATCCCACTGGATGGAAGACTGCGGAGTTTGCCGAATGCCGAATGCTAGCCGAGACTCTGACTCGTTCACATTCTTCTAGACCTCAAAGTTATCTCGCCTCTTTGGGGTCTTCTCTGGCCCGTCTATTTGTCGAGGTTAATTCGACACTATTAAATAATTCACCCCAAGATGTTCACCACATGGTTTGCAAACAAATATCGCTACGTTTTATTCCAAAATGAGGCAAGGGATATTGAATATGAAAATAGTCCGCTTTGTATTTGTATCGCGATTTCGTTCTATACTGATTTATTTTGTCCCGCTAGGTCTATTACAAGAAAGGCATTCTCCAGTTAGGTGAGCGGGTAGGATGTGTCCAGTTTGCCCTGGGATTATATAACCTCTTTTCTGCTCTAGGGAAAGGGCAGTACAGCGAGGACACGATCAACAAGATCGGAGCCTACTAGCACATAACGCACATTCTCTCAACTTATCACAATGATTCCAACTCACCGACGTTACTGTAATTGGACGCGGTTCTAAACATCCTTACGCCGATGTGAGCGGGATTCGCAATTTCGACAACCGCGGTGCTGGCAGGGGTCGGGGGTGGATGAACAGCTTGAAACTCATGGATATGTAATCATGCCCGACTACATCGAGGACAAGGGTGTTCGGTGGGAATCATCGATCAAGGTACAATACAGAAAACTCCCGGGATCGCACTCTAATTGATCTACAACTACCACCTCATGATCGCGCCGTATTCTGCTCGACAGATACAAACCAGGTAGACCTGATTGCGAAGCACGTCGTCGATGTCGACAGGGAATCCACTGATCTTACTATCTTTGAGTATCTCAGCGCGATCCAACCACAATTATTGCACGTCGTCCAAGTCATTGACACCCTCCCCACAAACACTGGCAACTGGGCCATTTCCCCCAAGCTACGCGCCTTACAGGATTTCTTCTGCATGTGCTATGAGGACCCTCAAATTTGTGGTAGGCCTTGCGCAAATCGCTCGCGACTTGATTGCGGGATTGGCACACCTTCATGACCACGGAATTGCTCATCTTGATGTCAAGCCTGGAGACCTCTGCGCCGATGTCTTCTGTTTGCAGGTAATAGACTTCATCGAAATACGGCTGTCCGAGGTGTCTATGGTACCTAAGGGTGGATGGCACCCGTCATCGGCCATCGTTGATCGACTGGTCGGCTGAACGACTCGATAAGCTTGTGATGATGAAGACACGGATTATGTGAATAAAAGGGCGGAAACAAGGATTCGAAAGCTCGGACCAAGAATGACGTCGGAATTAATCATGGTGAGCTCAAGGAATCCACAAAAAGGTGGAGGATAGATGTCCAACATCGGAAGTAGGCGGATATCCTGCTATGGTAAGTAACCACCCAGTGGTGTCTTAACGAGTCATGTTCATCGTAATAAAGATTGAAAGTTTTAAAGCCCCTTGGAAATATCCAGTATCACTTATGACCATTCACAGTGCTGCACGTTCACCCCCAAAACCTGACCAGCTTGACCCTCCATGTTCAAGTCGCGACAGCACGGTCGCAAAGTCACGACAGTGTTAAATGCTTCCTCAGCCTTCGTCTAACTTTGCGTTCGTTCGGGGACGATATGAGATCGCTATGCAAAATGTAAAATTAATAACTGTGGTCTAGGATTTGCGCTCAGTAAGGTGATTGTTCGGGACACTAACAATACTTGGATACATGTATGTAGAGCGTAGAGATATGGGATGATAGAGATAATTCGATCTATCTCTTGCCAGACCGATTTCCGAGCATTTCGTGCGAGCAGGGGTAGCATAAGAGCGGTCTGTTACGGTTGGAAGTGTCATAGTGCTAGCGCCAGTCATTGTCCCTCTTCCGGGTTGCGGATCGAATCGCAATGCGCTGATGGCGGTTGCCAGTGGACCATGGGAGTACTCGTGTCTAAACGGTATCTTAGTCAATATGTGGCCGTTAACGGGGTTGAGGAGTTGGAGTTTCATACAAGTCCATTTCATGAGCAATGAGGGCGCGGTACATTCGAGTCGAGCAAATTACACTATAAACCAGGTAAGTGGGATCAGGAGTCCTTTACAATCGCCTTTGTGAGACGTAGATTGAGAAAACTGGCGTTTGGAAATTAGAGATAAAACATTTAATCACCCGATTATAAGGAAACGCACAAGAAAAATATTGAAACATCTTAGGAGAAAGATAAGCAGGAGCGACGGATACATGTATAAACTTTACGCACGAAACTCTATGGCTCTGCAAACGGGATCGAGAATAAGTTGAATCGAATTATACTGGTCTAAAGTATAACCGTTCTCGCTACCAAGATTCAGGTTGACAAAAACCTAGTGTAGAGTGTGTCAGATTGCAGTATCTCAGGTATGATCCCCCCTGCAGGCATCAACTGAGAATCATGGTCATTGTCAATAGCGTGGGACGCGGATTACCACCGTGACACGACCCACCTGCATGTACAAATAGCGAATGAAACCGCCCACTTCTTCAGCCCATTCTCGGCGAGAGTGCAAAAGGCCGATCAACATGATGATCAGTTATCGAAGGTCAGTCGCCAAGCCTACGGTGATGTTGTACCGCATTAGAGTATCGTTTTCCGGGATGCACGCTTCTGAGGCATCTGACTATTTGGCACGCAACTTTTGTTGGGGGCCATTACCGTAAATTGTCTCTCACGGAGATGCAAGATGAGACCAGTGAGGCATATCATTGCACTCTCTGTCAACGCGGTTCATCAAAGAAAGTACGCAATACAATCATCATCGCAATCACGTGCAGTAACGCACCATATATGAAAAATACTATGTTGGCGAAGCACAACCCGAGTGTCAATGCTGTCACAGTGTGATTTTGCCCATGACGCCAGATGGCAATCCTACCACCTTTGAACAACCCAGGGTTTCAGACTGGTGGGCGGAAGAGGTGCTCACATAGGCACACTCTGATGGAAATAGACATTGATGCAGAAGCAAACGCTGCGTAGTTAAATATCTGGGCAGCGCTATGTGAGCGAGGGACTGCCGCGGCGGAACATGGTTCTCCAAACGTACGACTCGGAGTAACCAGGTGAACCATTCCTAACTGAACTCAGTGGCGATAAAGGGCTTTATCAGATACACCTTCATACCTGACGATTTAATGTCGCAATTGCAGATCGGAGGCGAGGCGGATAGTATCGGTAGTTTTTAGTTAGGGGGTAGAACGGGGACGGGGATAAATTGGCTACTCGATCAGGTCTTGTGCCTGATGAGCTTACCAAATCCTGCAAGAGCAAGGCAGAGAAAAGCGACCCCAGGTTTTCTCAACTGTACTGACAAATTTCGCGGCCACGGGACGGGACACACGGGAGTGTATTAACTCACCTCTTGGCTCACCTTGTACATTCAGTTATGGATGTCCTGTGTTGATTTCCGAGTCGGAAGAGGCCCTCGAGCCGGGACACGACACAGGACATATAAAAAGGGCGCGATGGGATGACGCACGCACGCACATGTATCCGAGAAAGATGGTAAAGGTAAAAACACCTATTTTGACTAAAAAAGTTCCCCAACCTGCGTCCGTCGACGTATATTGTATAACCGACGATCGACCCGGGATCGGAGACCCGAGCTCAAGAGCCTGAGATTGACTTTCCTCGCTCAAATAGCCGCGGTGCTCGATCAAGCCCAAGCCCGATCAGTCACAAAAGTATTTTTCAAGTTCAAGTTTTCAGGAGATTTCCGAATGATGGGGCTCGAGATTTTCGACCATTACGGCCAATCAGGATGGGTTCTAGTTCCTTGAGTTCCTCGACTAATTATAATAAGTCATTAGTTGTACAGAGTTTATTCTCCCACTCACTGAGTCAGATCGCGTTGTTCAGGGATGTGAAGAGATCCCAACGACAGCGTTGTGCACAAACACGAAAACGAAACAAAGTCGACACAGCGGGAGAGTAACGTGGCACTGAGTAATTCATGAGGTCTATACTCGCACACGCAAGTGATCAGTATTTCAGGTTGTCCCTCCCAGTCTGTTGTGGCTATCCGGTTACAGAGACAAAAGCCCTAATAAGATCCGATTCATCGTGGTGGACTACTAGAGTGACAGCGCGCAGTCAAGTACGCCAGAGTCCAGACCAGAGTCCAGACCCACTTTTCGAAACGCAGAAGGCGTGTAATGCAACCTCAAAGCCTCAAGGCTTGAGTATTACACCGGATGCGACCGCAATCTAGTTGTTTAAGGGGAAAGGGTTCAGGGTACTGCGCGGTTGTGTTTGGCAGCCTGTGAAATTTCCATTTAAGTAAAGACCAAGAATATACGGCCTTGGAAATCGTAGCGCCACTGCTGTTGTTCTGTTTCCGTTTCTGTTGGCATACGCGGAATATACTGGGTTCCGGGTGTGAGCCGTGCACCCTTTATGGGGCTCATATAGGAGCTGTCCCTGAAGCCAACTACTTGTTAGCGCCTGGGCTCGATGGTCCCCCAAATTGTGCCGCAACCTGGTTTCCCGAAGTGCTATATTTGAAACGTAGGAGACATTCGATGTCTTGGCTAAATTCCTTGGTTGGTCAGTAAGGCTACTTTACCTCTGTAACGATGAGGTTGCTGCTCAGTCAAGATACCACATTCGTGATGTAGGTTAGTATGCTTGCTTTTGCGTGTTTTGTTCTGCATTGCGCACTGATACTGTGAACTGTATGTTCCAAAGTTGAATGCGGCGCACTGCTGTAACCTATAATTTGGCGCAAGGGACAAAATTCAACGTCGGGGCCGAGCAATGTTCCCAAGCACTAACAAGTTGAGTAATTCTGGCCAATAGGAGTCACGGTCAGATCACGAACGGTTGATACATATTGATGTCAATGTCGAATGTCATCCTGGGCGATGCGACGCATCCGCTGTCCAAGTAGACGTCGAGTTAGTTTGAGGAAATTTATTCAACGAATGACACCCGTGATGCTGAAGAAGACGACCCACGGCTGAAACAGTGGTAATTTTTCCTGTGGGTATTACACGACGTCATTCATACATTCAGGAACACAAGTCAGGCGGAGATTCAATCTGAGCGCAACATCAGAAAAGAAAGAACTTGGTAATACAGTAATGGATGGGGACTATGAGTGTGCGATGACATAGGAAGCGTGGTCAGGGAATTGGGCCAGTGCGTGAAGCCTCCTCATGGGAGGGACCCCATTACGAGCACTAAGAGATGACTGAACCAGAGGCCGGAGGGTGTATCGAGGATGATGCTGTGGGCGTTGCCAGCCAGCTGAGATGTCCCCCTTCGCCATCAATCTTCTGGCGATGATGGTCGGGACTCCGTGCTGCTGGGAAAGGTGGATGTAGTTGATGGATCTATGTCAGGTAGATTGCTTGACCTAGACCGTCGTAAGATTCGTGTGGGTCGTGAAGAAGGAACAACGGCCATGGTAGGACGTTTGGGAGTAAGTTCAAGTGATGCTGATTCCGCATCCTCTATATATCCCAGTGAGGAACTTTGTTGTGCTGTCCGAGCCATGGGGCTGGTATGAACTGGCGGAGAGGGAGACGAAATCGCAGTAAATGGAGGTGGTAAGTCTGAGGGCTCCGCATCATACATAGCAACGGGAAGTATCGCCCCCATTGTCGGGTGCGCAGGTGTGGACTGAAACGGAAGCGGTGTTTGAGAATGCAGCTCCATGGTTGACAAATCTGACTGTGTCGCGACAGAGGACCCCTCTGCAGGGCCAACATACGGTGGTGGTGCGGTTAATACTCTCGGGAAGTATCTCGGTAGCAGGGATGGGTTCCCAGAAATGTCCGAATGGAGAGACTGGATTTCGACTTGACGATCTCGCTCCCACGTCGCGCGGCGACGCCGATGGATGTTAAACCCAAGCCAGGCAGAAAATACCATAAGCACAGCGACAAATCCTCCCACCGCGCTAGCGATTGTTCCGGTATTGTGGTTGCCCTTGTGAGCCCTAATTTAACACATGGATAGAGATGAAAAAACAATGATGGGTTCGTAAGTGGCAATTACCACGAGGAGAAAAGACACTACTCACTTTGTGGTGGATGTCTGGTTGTGTGTGGGACATGGATTCGAGCCCGAGCAATCTGCACGACCCACTACGTAGTAATCGAACAGAAAAACTGAGTTGGGCCCAAGCTTGACCAAAAGAGTGTGTGTAGCATCCGACAGTCCCCCTTGCGAGAAAACAGAAACCCTAGACTGGAACCCATGGTTAGTCGCCGAGCCATCATGGAGAAAGCTTCCTGCGGGCGCGGAATCCAATGTAAAGGTGAGATTCATGGACGTCGGCGTGCTATTGGCATTGGGTGGTTTCCCTAGAAGGAGAATACAGAATAGGTAAATGGCCGATCCTAGAAAACTGGTCAAGAACGGTCGATAATAAAGAAAAGGGACAGACCAGTAAAATTGAGTTGAACTGATACGGGAAGATCGCGAGAAGAGTCAGGAGCGGCACGTCTCCCGCTGCTCATGTCATTTCTCCTCTTCGATGTACCCTCCGCGGATGTGCCATCGCTCCTTTTCCTTCCACTGGCATTGTTGGTGTCATTCGCGCTCTGTATTTGGGGTGTGTGGAGACCATAGTGCCAGGTGTTGTTATAAGCAGCTGATGGAGAAGGTGGGGTAAGGCAAACAGTACAACCCGAAGCATTCCCATTGAAGAACCACGCAGCAGTTGGCTCATAAATGATCAGCGAATCTGTGTCGTCGACAGTAATGTTCACCTCCCCCGCCTCAGCAAAGTACAGCTGGTCGAGGAGAGAAATGCTAAGGGAGAGGAAGAGTGGGTAGTATGGGGTCCTATAGATCCAAATCATGTCAGGCTGAACGTTGTCCAACCGAGAAACATGTACCCACCACATCTCTGGGGATCGAAAGAGGTCACCAGGAAAAAGACAGTCAGAATACGAGTCGCACGCGCGTAATTGGACGACACAAGAGGGAAAGAAAAGGACAGAGTGAGAACAAGCATGCGAACACTTTAATATGCAACTGCATTTAGAGTTTGACAGTGAGGACACCCACGTTCTTGAGCAAGTAGTTCGATCGAAGAAATGCATTGTACAGGTTTCAGGGTGAAGGGTAAGGTGAAGTGAGGTCACAAGGATAGCCAGCTAGTTTACCGCCGATAATCCATTGTGATCGTTTTTAGCTCAAACTCGTGTATAGGCCAACTAGCCGTTTTCCCATGAGCGGCCTCGTAGTTAGTGCGGTCTGGGAATGATCACCAAGAGAGCATGCCACTGTTGGTGCCAGTGCTAATGGCAGTTACAACTAAAGCCAATTTAACTGGCAGCGGAGTCAGGCCAGTCACAAAGTTACCGCGAACTCCGACATCCTCCTCATCCGCCATCTCGACATCACTACCTTAAGCTCTCCCGTGCGTCTATCCCCAAGTCGTTTATTCTCATTTCCCTCAAGGGTGTTTTGTCGATGACACAGTATCTTGGCTCGCCTTCGTGCGAAGTCACAGTTTCGATGCCATGACACTGCAAAAGTACTCAAGATTCGTCGATGGCACTATACCCGTCTCGGCTTTGCTTTACGATGATGAGGAGAATTACGCTAGTCAAGACGGCGTCGGCATTTATGATGGGTAAGGCTTCTTCGACGATCTTCCTCCCCAATGTCTCGGTCTCCTTGTATATCCTATTTGGTTTAGGACGCTCTAAACTCCAATTCATGTTATAATTCCCTTTTGGACTCGGCGCAGGCACGGAAATTGCACTCATATACCTAGAGAGGTATATTCTTGGCTCTGACTTCCTCTAGTCTTAATTGTATCTTTCGCAGTCTGCCCATTTTCTTCCATCCGTATGCCCTCGTGGCACCACCATCGTCATCCATTCCCCCACATCCTGACTGATGTCTTAGTTTTCAGAAGTCTCCCAATTACCAGAATGGCACAATTTCCGTCACAAGCCATCGGCTATTCTACATCGATGCTGCTAAGCCCCTCTCGCAATCCTTTTGCCTTGACCTGTCGAGCGTCGTCAGAACCCAGTATTATGCAAGACTTTTCACATCATCACCCAAAGTTACAATCTACTTGACCCCAGAAGCACCTGCCGTAGAGGACGGTCACGAAAGCGACGCCAGTTGGCAATGTGAAGTCTGCGACTACCGCAACCCGCCAGGTGCGAGCCCGACGGGTGCTAAATGCGCGCTTTGCGGTGTTCCACGTCCCAAAGCACTTTCTGCTACGCCGACGCCGCCTCGAGCAGACTCTGCACCACCACCATCAACATACCTATCCCCTTCCCCATCTCCCTCTGTTAGTCAAGCGAAGGAAATCAGTTGTCCTGCGTGCACTTTCCTGAACCATCCCTCACTGGCGGAGTGCGAGATGTGCGGGACCGCACTTCCCCAGGTAGTTTCCGTCTCGTCACGTCCTGAGACCCCGAAACCTGAGGGAGCTGGCGATGACAGTACAATAGTAAGGTTGAGCTTCCGTCGGGGTGGCGATAAACCGTTCTACGCAGCCCTCAAGCGCAGCACCCTAGGAAAAGCTTGGCAGGTTAGCTATATTCTTAAAAGTATGCAGAAGAATAGCTTATCTCCGAGTTGTCCAGATAAACGCGATTGGCCAGAGAACTGCCTCATCGACTGCGGAGCGTTTCGGTATTGGTAAGTGGCAGCATAGCCTCTTTTCTCGTTCTTTGGGACTGAGGACGGACGACGTTAGATGGCCTTGTCCGTGGCGTAGAATCATCTGCGCAATCAGCACAACTCGATATGAACGATGCGCTGAAGGATCTTGATGCGCTGATGGTCAAGGCTCGGGAGATGGTACGCCTGGCCGGGGAGCTCAATGACCGGCTGACTGTTGTAACCGAACTTAACGCATCATCCGGCGGAGCGGAACCGGAAACCGCAACGTTCATACGCTCATCATTGGCACAGCTTGGTTTGCGAATGACAGATGTGCCGGTCACTCTGGACATGGCACGCGACGAGAAACGATGGTACGAACAACTCGCCCGGGAGCTCGCCGCAGTGCTGCAGGGCACTGGTGGGAAGAACGGAGCCGGAATGATGGGGGATCGTGGCATCATCCCTCTAGATGAAGTCTGGGGAGGATGGAATCGCGCGAGAGGAGTAGGTGAGGCTGCCTATATTTTTCCTCGCGTGCCTTGTCGGTTAATAAAAAAAATGCTTAATTGTAGCTCTCTTGACTCCCTCGCAATTTTTACAGGTATTATCCCATTTGCCAGCATATACGGACCCAATAATCACGGAACGTACATTCCACGTTAGTGGCCTACGTGTGCTACACACGCCCACTTACACACCAGCCGCCTTCGCTGCCCGTCTTCATGGGATGTTACTCTTATCGGGTACTCGCACCACGTTGGAGATTGCGCAAGAGGAAGGTGTTCCTATTGGCCTTGCCTCCGAAATGGTGGATGAGGCCGAGGCTCAAGGCGTAGTATGTCGTGATGAGGCCGAGCACGGCGAAATCCGCTGGTGGATGAACGTCTTCCAAGGATACGTATGGGACGGTCAGGATACGTGACGGTATCACTTTCACCCTAGAGATTCGCACGTTGATCTGCATAATTGCTTGCGTGATTCCTCAGCTTGATTTTTCAGCTTGACTGCGCCTCCGTCGGCAAGGATTTAACCTCGTTGTCAGAGAGCTGGACAATGCGATGCGAAAAGGTTATAAAGCCTGAGCGCATCATCAGTTCAACTGATACAGGGGTGTGTGGATGTCCCCATGCCGCATAGGGCGCTGTTGATCTTCGATAAACCACGTGTAGAGTGTTAAAATATGTGTTCGATACCACATGTAACATAACAGCATAGCTCACACCAAATGATCTGTTGCGCACGATTGTATCAAGTCGATCTCGATCTGAGGGACACTCGAGTTGCCAAGTGCCAAGATTGATGAATCTTGGTGGTGGGGGGTGGGGATGGGAAAAATATGCCTCTGCTTGACGTGCGGACAAATACCTGAATGCCGCGGGGATACCAATTTTGGTTTTCTGAGTAAAAGTGGTGGATATGCCACATGAATCGACACGTACCAGCTAGAACGATATGTTTACGCCCACCCAACTCAGCCTTATCATATATATCTTTTATTTTAATTATTGTGTTGTGTTGCTCATAGGCCCGTATAGAATCTAGAAAGGACCATCAAAGGCCGAGAGTGCGCAAACAAAAAGGGCGAGGTACACGCACGGGCGTTTCTTCTCTTCGGAACGTTTTTAGTCCTAATCCAAGACAAATAAGATTCTTCTTCTCCCACACCACTTGGCAAGGCTCTCCCCCCCGGTATCAGGGAATCGTAGCAGGGCAAGGGAGGGCATAGGTCAACCGTTTATCCAGTGAATCAGTGATCCAGGGATCCAGGGCGAAGTTCAAGTTGCTCTGATCCGCACTGCATGGCACGACAACAAATTTTTTTTTGTTTTGCGAATGCGTGATTTGGTGATTGATGATTTTGTTTTCGATAAGCCACCGCAAGTAGCCACAGGTCAGATTGCCATGATTTGAGCAGCTATTGCCGAAATCGCGGTGTTCTCGTATTTGTTTGAACGTTACAACTTGGCCCTATCATCAGATGATGGTGGCACGACGTCGGACCCGAGTCGGGAAAGGAACGGGCATCTTCTTCTCCTCTGACCTAAAAAAAATCAGTTAACTGGTGGACAACTTCCAATTGTGTATTTTTGCTCTTGAAGAGAGTTTGAAAAACGAAAGGCCGGAGGGCGCCACTGAGATGTGAACAGTATTTTTTTTTCTTTCCAGAGACGACCGCCCGGCTACTATTGTACATGTGCATCATGGCGGAAAAAAACGTGTTGCGCCCGTCAGAAACTTTTCTTTACGGGGGAGGTGGACGCTAATTGGACACTATATTTTTGGCGGCGTTCACGGGTGGGCGCTGTAGTGCATGCGTGCGTCGTGCAGACCACGTTCATCAGAGCCAGCCACCAGCCACCACTGACTATCAAAGAAAGGAAGAAGGGAGGGGGGCGGAAGCAAAAATGAAACAAGAGCTTTGCGATGGCGATGTGATCATGGAAAGGGAAGGATGGGATGTAGGAGCCCTGAACTGAACTGCGACGGTCAGCGATCACCGCTCTAACCTGACTGGTCCTTGACCTGACCTGACGAGCCCCATAACATTTCGTATGGTTCGCATGGGAAAGCATCACAAGATGATGACGTGCTCCGCAGCCACACGCTAACGCTCACGGATGGCGCAGGGGGAAGGTGGTGGAGGAGGAAAAAATATTCCGGATTGACGTACGACACCGAAAATAAATATATATAAAAAACGAATACCAAGACAAAACGCCCTTGGTCCCAACGGTGGGTGGGTAACATGTGAGGGGCACACCTGCTTAAAATTTGTATTTCGGAGACAGTAACGTAACAAGTTCTGCCAGAAGCCATCAATATGGGCCCATGATGAGGTCCGCGTGACCACGCCACTAATTACGATTACGTGGACCCACCTGGTTCTAGGCAAGTGTCCAACATGTGGGTACTTTGACACTTGATACGGGATACGGAATCGAGTTTCCCGCTGCTGTGAGGTCAGAAAGTCGGGATGTGGATAACCCCGACTTCATCGGACAAACAACGCTTACGGCACATCAGATATGCGAAGAAGATCGTGTTGAGGAATTAAAACAGACTGGAGTAGGTACTACATCATCAAGGGATAATACACGTGGGAAGCGAGGCGTACGTGGCTGCAAAGAGGTAGTTGCGTAAAAAGACAGTGACGTGCAAAGGATGGGAGAGCAATAGCGAGCGAGATAAAGAAAGATATTAGTGAATGAGTGAAAATGCAGTACAGTAGCAGACAACGCCTCGCATGATCGTGAATCGATGGTAGGATGACAGGAAAAACAGGAACCATGCGGTGGTGCGTATATGTACGAAATGATGCGACAACAGAAAAACACAACGATCCAAAGGATGCGGACTAGCGCGAGAAGAAAATGAATAGATAAAAAAAGCCACCGAACTCGAAGGAAGGGGGGCTCGAAAGATTAGACCAGTTACCTACTCGCATTATTGTATAATATAGCATTATCGACTAATTGTGGACCACGAAGAGACAGATGCGAGCAATTACGGAGGCGATATATGATATGAAGATCGATTATGGATGTTCCTGGATTAAGGTAGTATTCGTTACAATAATTCACTTGATTGCACTTGAAGTCCACAACTTGTCGCGATTCCCCATGGGTGGCAGTGAAGTAGTCGGGTGTATTCGTTATGATGATTGAGCTGGAAGTTCACATGACAACTTGTTGTGACTCCCCATGGGTGGCAGTGAAGTAATCGGGTGCATGGGCGTGGTAGAAAGACTCGGTCTGGGCGTAGGAAGACTCCGGGACGGTAGAGGATGCTTCCGCCATGTAAATACCATCGTAAGAGCTTGTATCACATGAATTCGAAAGCCCAAAGCCCATCGAGGAAGTGGCGAAGGTTGCTGACCCATGTACAGGCTCATCTACAGCACGTGGGATCTGTGACTGATGCAATGGCGTGGGTTCCAATGGCATATGGTACCCTGCGGGGCTAGAGCGGGTCGAACTGTTCGGCGCATGTCCAGAAGCCAATGCGCCCGCATATGGGTGGTAACCCCTGGGGCTAGCCGCGCGATAATCAGACATAGAGGCGGCAGTTATTGGCCGTCTGATAAGCTCCCCGTTCTGAGTGAGTGATGGAGTCACACTACGATGACGCCTGATGGGACCAGAACCCGATGGTTGCGAGTGTTCTAAGCTCTGAGAATAAAGTGATGGTTGATCGAACGCGGACTTATGAGGTGGCGCGGAGACGGGAGTGTACGACCCAGCCACGCGGCCGGGGTATGAATGATAAGGTCCTGAGCCGTTAATCTGTTGCGCCACCTGCGCAGGCGACGCCTCTGGACTGCGGAATCCTGGGCTCGGTAGGGGTGTGGACTGCATACACCAGGGTGATGAGGTGCCTACGGCGGAATAACCACTTTGCTCTCGCGTGCCTGGCTGCGCAAACTGGACGTTGGGCATTGATGATGATGGGAAGATCTCGTGCCGAGTTCCGTGCACACCCGTAACCACGGAGGGAGAAAGGCCCTCCTCAGGAAGTTCGCCCTGCACATCGACTTCAACAATCCGAGTAGACGCGTAGGCCGCAAAGTCGCTGTCGTCACCGTCCAACTGGTCTAACCCCTCATTGTCTGCATCGGATTCCTCATCACCGAATAAACCCGAATCGAAAGCTGACGCGCTCGTGTCACTTGAGCGAGTATGGATGCGCGCATGCTGAGTCAGGTTATCGGAGCGAGAGAAACGCTTGGGGCAGATTGGACACTGGTATGGGCGCTCCATGGTATGTGTGCGCATGTGTCGCTTAAGATGTTCGAGGCGCTTGAACAAACGACCACAGGAGAACAGTGGGCATGAAAATGCCTTCACCCTTTGGGATGTTGCCGGGAGGCTCGAAGAAGAGTGGGAGGCAGAACCCCCGGGATGTAAATAGGGCGACGGCCAGGACGTGGAAAATCCCTGCGGTTGAGTGGTGTGACCAGAGTTTGGCCCCTGTGGCTCATACAATGGATAAGTGCTCTGCCTTTGGGGATGACGCAAGATCCCATCGACGTCCGACGTGAGGCTCAAACCGTTGGAATTGCCCGTGGAGAGGATGTTCTCCGGAAAGCTAGATGACCCCGCGCGATGTCCGAAAGAACTCAAAAATCCGAAACGACGAGGGTTAGCCTGGGCAAGGAAAGCATCCGAGGCATTCTTGGACAACCCTAATCTGTGGCCGATACTTGGTGCGACCTGGTTCTCATCAACAGATTGTCGAACGCTACCAACGCTTGAGCCGTTATCGGAGATGTCCTCAGAGGACTTGCGCGCCATCTTGGGCTGTCGGCGGCGTCGGCGCTTGTAGGTGGGGGAGCCCTCGGGCAAGCAGAACATCGACAAGAAAGCTGCGCTCGGGCCTGCACGCGGGCGGGCGTCTTCGCCAGAGCGCTCATCAGATGAGGATGAGCCATCTTCTCGGGAGCGGCCCACTAAGGAATCCGCGGGATTGATCATCTTGTTCACAGCGCTTGTATCGGCGCTATCGGAGCCATGTGCATCCTCGTCGTCTGCCTCACCCTTTTGCGCCCTACTGAACTGATCGTAAAGGGATCTTTTGGGGTCGTAGGTGAATGACATCGCAGGCTCGCCAGTGACAACAGTGGTGGGTTCTTGACCCATCTTCTCCCGCTTTAGATCGCGCTCAAGGGCGTCGAGGAAGAGCCTGTCGTGAGGGACAGAGTACCTTAAAAGGGATAAATTAAACGACAGGAAGGAAGACGTTGAAACGGCCTTACCAGTAAAAAACCTTTTGTTTCTTCTGCGTGCGTATGCACTGATACTTGAACAAAAGGTCCAGGAAAGGTGACTACGAAACGTGAGGCATTAGATCCGGATAATCGAGGACAAGACTTGCGCAGACCTTTGGCTCTTCCAGTGATGCATCGACACCCGGCTTGAGATTTCTGAGATCGCTGAAGACACCTTCTTCAAACTTTTTCATATTCTTGACAGGTCGACCAAACGCTTCGAATCGGAACACGAGCGCACGTACAATGTCCGTACCCGTGATATGATAAAGCCCGTTCCAGAGGACGCAGGTTACGTATTCCTGATTAGGAAGGAGAAAGCGATTGAGTGCGGGATGTGCGGCATTCGGGTGAGTAGGGTGCTCGGCATTCATGTCTGGGATACTAGTGCAGCCGGGCCATGCTGAAGGTGCAGTGGCAAGGAAAAACTTGAGCCGGTCGAGATTAGCTAATCGTTCTTGTTCCTGGTGAGTAAGGGGGCGTGACAGTCCGCCACCTTCCTGATTATTCTGGAAACCCTGGATGGAAGAGGACGAAGGGAGGTCTGAGATATTGGACAAGAGGACAAGGTCTTGGTCTTCATCTTCGAGCGGCGCGGGAGTCATGGTGGTCGTTGGCATGTCAGATGCCTGAGTAGGTTCCGTGGGTAGGTGGGGCCGATAGCTGGGAATGTGGACGAAGTTGTCGGGAGCGAAAAGTGCAGAGGACGGTATGCCAAAAGACTGTTGAGGATAGTGAGGATATGTGGGCTGAGAAATATAATGGATGGGAGTGGAGGAAGACGATGAGGCGTCCATGATTAGGGAAGGAGTAGAGAGATTAATGCCCGGGAAGGGTGTGTGTGGAGTGGTAAGATAGCTATCGCTTGGACTATATGCTATGTGGAAGAAAAGGGGATCAGACCGGGTTGACCGGGATACGCGGAAGCACTGACCAGACCGATGGATGACGACCTGACACCGCCTGATCAGAAGGAATTAAAGCGGTGGAGGTGGGCAATGGGGAGATGAATACCCAAGGCTGTACCGAGGTGGACAGGACCCGATGTGAGATGTGAGAGAGATAGGAAAAGGCGGGAGGAAGAAAAGAAAGGGAAAGGGGAGGGGAAAGAAATTAAGAGGAACGGGGAAAGATGAGCCGCCGCGATATAAGGAGTGCGCGGCGTTTAAGAAAGAAAGGGGAAGGAGCGTGTGTATATGCGCACAATTTCCTCTTTTCTTTTTATTATTTATTTATTTTCCCTTATCGCTTTCAGGCCCCGCCGATAGCCGCCGGAACCCTGCTCCTCGGCCCGCTTCTCCCTTCTCGGTCACCGGTACCTTTTGTTTGGCTGCTCCCATGCTCCGCTTGGGGCTGGGCGCATTCTGGTCTACGAACCTTCTTCAATCCCACACGCCTCTTTCCTCTCGCTTCACCAGTCATTCGCGTGCTCTGCCCACATTTGCCGCCCGTATATCAAACGGAGTTACCAGATGTGTCCTTGATCCCACATCGCCTTCCATCATCTCCCGATTGGCGCCCTCCCGCTTCTCTTTTTGTACCGGCCTTCCAGTGCCAGTGCCTTGGCAAGAGGGCATCGGCGTTCTCCGTTGAATTCAATTATGAGCCATGCATCGAGCGAGTCGACCTCGTCAGTCTCGATGCTAGCTGCGAATAAACCTCTTAACAGTCCTCGTTTTCGCCTTCACGGATAATAACCTCAGTGCGCCGCCAATAAGCGCCTCTTCGGAATTCGGATCAGAACCCATGACTCAACTTTGACTGGCCACGAATCACTCACTTCATGAGACTCTCTTCACGCCACAGCCCACTGTCTTTATCCTCCCCAATGCCCAATGCAGGCCACTGCTCGCCATTTCAATTTTCGAGAGGTTACTTCTCGTATCGCATCTCCTGGCCTCTCCTGGTCTTGTCGCATGAGATCCTTACCTCTACTGTGGATTGGCCTCGCGTTGAGACTCTCGAGACGCCGTTGCCCTCTGGGCGACACAAAATTTCAAGCGCACGCGGTGAGAACTGAGATCATAACTCGTTAGCCCGACTGCTGTCGTAGTCTCGAACACCAATTATCACAATGAACGGCGAAGAGAAGGGTACCACGGCTCAATCCCGGGTGCTGCTCGTGCAATCCCTTCAGTTGATTGCGAGACTAATGGCACATCCTACTTTGTTAGAGTCGCGTCTCGCTTGCAGACGCCTATGTCCCTCTACAGCAAGCGATACTTAGTCATTGCCCGGTATCAAGCAAGTTTATTATTTTCATTCTTACGCCGCCCGTCGCAGGCTCATGCCAGCTAAGTTCCAGAAGTAGGAATTACACCCGTACCGGGCGGCCGTACGCCATGCTCAACCCCGGATAGTCTTCTCGCTCCCTCCTCAGGGCAAACGATGGATCAAACAGTCCATATTCTACGACCCCATTTTGCAAAGAACTTGGCACTCAATTTTCCCTTCTCTCCGCGGAAGGAGGTTAAATAGTTACCCCAAGTTGCATACTCCACACCGTTATGTGCACCAAGGCGCATGTTAATGGAATTGCGACAGGAAATCACTGCAACTTCTTTTGCGTTGCCCAGAACCCCTGCGAGGCGCTTCGTAATTCTACTCGACGGAGCACATGCGTTGCATGTACGTCGTAGCGGATTATACACTGCGGCCGCCGAAGGGCACGCGGGCTTACCGGGGAATGGAAACTATCAAAGTCAAATTCGAGGCGCGGCCGCGGATACAGGGATGAATTCCTTTGTTTTCCAAAAGATAATTCCTCGGCAAGGATAATATGATGATGGATGGGCGCCCATCTACAGTCATATCATTTGCTCTAACAGACAGAACGAGCCGATTACTCAGCGAACAACGGGTAAGATGCGCATGGCCAGAGACTCAAAGACCTGTGATCTACGGTAATCACAACATTTCCCAGGGCCATATGTAACTTTTCCAACTCTTTGCTCGTAACAGCCCCATACTGAATTTCCCAACCTTTGGGCTCTTAATCGGAGCAAAGAGTGCGTTGCCAATCTGACTGTATATCCCCATGCCCAAGCCTCGCCCTCCTAATCTACGGGGATCTGGATGTCGCGTGACTGCGGCTTACGCCAACAGACCGCAGAGGCGGTGCGGTCTAGGTGGATGGGCCTGAAGGCTGTGCCATGTGTCAATCCGAGACATTCAGTGGACACGTGCTAGGTCTTTGTAAGACGACGGACATGGGACGCATGCAGCGGGGTAAGACCTTCCCATGATACTTAACCAAACCCCCGCCCTTCTGCTTCCCTCATCCTGATCTATATCAGCAGCGGGAGACGCCGAGAAGCTGAACGCCGCTTCGGTCACTGTGAAATATAACGATATGGATCCACGCCCCCTGCTATTTGCGCACAACAACAGAAATTGACCTACCACATGCAAGACATGCCGTAGGATATTATTGCCCATTACCGCTTATCACTGGCCAAGGACATTTGGACGACCTCGTGTCAGATAATGACGACTCAAAGTCCCATAATGCCCCAATCCCATTCGTTCCGAACTGCTTGGTGGAGTGTTTCATAAAATTGACTTCTGTGAGAATCAAACTTAAGAAGCTCATCAGCCGGAAGTCTCCTTCTCCTCCGTAAGTTGCGTACGCAAACTCCCTCGCCATCTATCCTTTCAGAAGAGTAATGGGTACCCATTGGCTGGAAGCGCACACGAGCGCCGGCTCCGCGGCTCTACTGCCGTAACAGGCGCTGATGGATCGCCGTGTGGCGTGATTGCACAGATGATGGGGTGGGCATCGTGGCCGTTTCGATAGAAGGCAGCAAATGTGAGTGAAATATATCAACAATACCTCCATTATCTACGCTAACGTTGAATCTCAGTTAGAATATCATGATATGGCGCGAGGGGAATGGACACAAAGTATGCGAGCTTCGGAGCGAGCTCGGTTGTTTAAGAGGAGCAAGCTTTTAAAGTCGGCCCTCCATTGCATCCGTGCCAAGAGTATATAACGAAAGATCCAGCCAAAAGCTTCCTTATGATTGTGCAAGCAACGAAGCAAGGCTACGCGGAACATATGCTACGGTTGGTTTTGGCCTTGAAGCGCATCGACTCAGACGACGCGAAACCGCGGAGGGCGGGCTGTATATGCCGCGTCGGCCTGGCAAAGAACCAGAGCGGCGCTCGCGCCCATACGTTACTGCGAGGGTAGCAAAGGAAACGACATGCGCCACATGGCAACGAAGCCAGATAGAAAAGACATTTGGGCATCTGGCCGATTCCGAGGGGGTCGATCCGAGGCTGTTGAGTGGCTCTCGGTCGGGGACTTCAGACCCTCTCCCCCTTCCTTCCCTAAATCTGGTCAAATGACCGCCCGAGGTGAGTTCGTCGATCAAGATTGCCTTTGGACGAGGATCGGCTTGGATTACTTCTTCCTACGCCTCAAGTCGTGTCTCCAATCATGCGTGTGATTTTATTTTATTTTATTTTGACAGCTAAGGCCACTCGTCTTATAGTAACTGAAAATTGGTGCACTCTGTCGTTCTCGGGAATGGATTACGCACTCGTATTTTATCGTGGATCTGATCTGGGCAATGCGATATGTTCTTCGGCATCATATAAGATTGACACATCAGTTGGGAAAGCCCGACTCACTCGGACTCGGATGACCAGGCCACCAAACCAAGTATCCCCGAAGACGGAAGATAATTGTTGTGGCTAAATTCATTGGTGCTGTATGACGCCTCGCTATTCCTACAAAAGCGTGCACCGATGCAAAACTGGACTCTAGCGCCTGTTTATTTGTCCATTACCGTAACCTTCCTCTCCTGCTCAGGACAATATTTGAATACGCTTTTCAGGGACCGGATATTCAGAGTCCGGAGTGGATGGTATACTGCGTGGGTTGTCAATGCAGCTTATCGTATGTCGGTTACTAAGTGGTCAGTTAGATCGACGCTAGGTCCATACATGTGTAACGTGATCTGTACTATGGCAGGTCTAACGCTCCGCTCAAATTATTTTCCCCATCTTAATTACAATTCCTAAATGAGCGCCTACTTAACCTAACTTACTATTCGCTGCGGAATTTGCGCTTCAATCATTCCTACTCAAAACCACTCTAAATCGGACTGCGGTTCAGTGATGCACATTGCGGTTCCATGGTTACGAATATTGATCTGCTCTCTGGCCCTCTGGCAACGTGTAACTTGACAGTCATTTCTCGAAGGAACGGACTTGTCCGGGTTTCCTGGGACTTGGACTCTTCCGAGTCGTAGTCCGGTTGGAGCCTGGGAAATGCTTCGCCACTCGGCGCTGATGATCAATTTAGCAATATCGAAAACTAGACAACCATGCTTCTCAATGGGTTGTGTGGAATCGCCTCCAGAGAAATCACAACCGCATTGGGATCGCCACAAGAATGCTGGGATGCGGCGAAAGCTGTTTGTGTCCAGAAATGGCAAAATAATATAACCTGGAGTGCACGAAACTTCTTTTCTCTCTGTCATCATATCATACGGTCACGGTTGAGGGTTCGATAGCTCGAAGAGAAGCGACGAACTCAACTGGCGATATGAATTTCCCGTGATCGGCTCAACTGGCCTGGCAGCAACGAAGCGAGAGGCCATCATTGCAACGTGCCTACCCTAAGCAGAAGCAGAGTAATCGTAATTTTTAATTTCGGTTGGAGCTGATAACATATACTGTAGGGGTACCCGACCTTTCGCGGCTGTCAAATAGTCAAGGCACCCACATGGTGCGCTCCAAGTACTAGCGTAAAAATGGGAGAGACAGCGAGTCTGATAGAGAAAAAAAAAATTCCGCCTCGCCAGGCAACCGCAGAACAAACAGTGTGTCGGCCAAGGAAGTCCGTGCGGCGTAGAACGGGTCGCCCGTTGGCCCGGGCACGCCTGAGCGAGATCATCGGATGACGTTACGCCGATGACAATACGGGACTCCGGACTCGGTACTATACATACCGTGGGTCAAGTGGAGGTGCCTGATGCGGCGCGACGCACACGCACGACAGGAGCGAGAAGGGGGAAAGAGGGGGAACACAGTGATCCATGTCCAGTTAGTGCAATTTTTGGCTCACGTAAATACGGTTACAATACAGTGACCTTGTCACGTACGCAGGCGCGCAGTTTCTCTTCAACCTAATAACCGAATGCCGAGTGCACTCGTGGACTTTGAGAAGAAGTGTAAGAACACTGATTCACGGCTTGGCGACGTGATGGGGTAAATTAAGTAGACGAAGACATTTTTTTTTCCATGTGTTACTCGGGTACAGTTATGATATTCTTCGCATGTTATCCTAAACTCTGATAAGAAAAAAAAATGGCGGGCGTCAAAATATGAGCCACAATATCAAAATCTAATCATCCGCCACTGGCGCTTTCCTCGGCATGCCAGGGGGGCTACGCGCCACCATCTGAACCCAGGGCAACTATTATACGAGGTAATCCATTAAATGGCCGGACCATCAACACTGGCCTAGATGCGCTATGATAGTGGGAGTAAGTGACAACACTTTGGGACACACCTCCCATAGATCCTCGTCAGTCCAACCTAGACATTAAGTAATGTCACTCCATTAGCAGGGACCCACAGTAAGGTCAGGAGGTCCCAGCAAGGGTCCTCACGGGAACTTTACTTGAAGAGTCCATTCAGTTAGGAGGTTGGATAGTGGATACTGACTCTATTGATGAAAAATGATGGTGGCGCTGTTCATTCAGAACATTACAGATGGCCCTGTGCGGCGTGTTGATGATGATTTGTGGACAAGGTCGCGATGTGACAATCGCAGACTTCAACTGTATTGTATCCCCAGAATCTAGTTCCTAGTTGAAAGTCGGTAGTTGATCACTACTGTGATTGGCATGATCCTGCAGTTCAATTGTCAATTGACATACGGCTAATGGCAGCGCCCGGCCCGAGTTCATCCCGGGCCGGCTAGTCTTCCAGGTGCACGACCGGCCCGTTAGCGGTCTATTTGTGTTTGTTCCGAGCCTACTCAGCTGGCCGTCTAACTCAGCGTCAGCTGTGTTTTGGTACGTTCCTAGGACATGTGTGATATAGACTCGGAAAAACTAAAAAACGCTTGATGGCAGGTTGCAAATCAGAGACAGTCAGCACGTCGTGCTTCACTCATTCTACATAGAGACGACCAAGGAGATGACTCGAATTCGGAGGCTCACTGTCGGTGTTCGCGGGCAGGCACGTACTCATTCTTCATTAGTATCTGAACACCATACGTGCTCAACTTTGAGAGGGTGATACCACAACCAATAAGACGCAGACGTGATCGCATCTCATCACATTCCTCTATTTCCTTTTTGTGGACTTCTGAAGGTTGCCATGTTTCCGGGTTTCCAGTGTGCATTGTATATCGCATTTCCTATTTTATCTTATGCTCATTACGCTTAGCTGCCGTATGCGGTTCCTCCCTGAAATGCGGTAAGTTGCGGAATGTGCGCTATGGTCACCATGTGAGTTTAGTAAAGTTTCTCATATCCAGGGATAGCGCGTCTGTGTTGGTTCCTACGTTCTCCACCAGACCCATCTCCTTTTTGCATCCATCTAACTGATTCGTAGGTTTGGGTCATTGTTACTCACTTCCCCTGATCTGCCTATTCCACGTATGTACATTATTCCCGGTGCCTTCAAGTCACTTCTCGGCCTCCCCTGAGCAAATGCTACGGGTAGAGTAATATCTATTTAGCTGCACCTCGGCGTATACCCTTAAGGCAATATCCGACAGCTTATCTTCCCGGAGAACCCAGGACAACGGCGCCATCCCACGGTTTCCACTGCAACGTTCGAAGTTGAACAAGGAGCCTTGAATTGAGTTGAAGCTATGAACTCTATGCAACTAGAAATTCAAGCACCATGCGATCATTCTGAACTGCGATGACCGGTGCTATTCGCAACTTACGGCTAACAGCCCCGTCGCAATGTTGTCTTGGTACTGCATCTTGGCTGTTCTATCACTCAAAACCACAACCACCAAGAGCCCAGCGGATCTACTATCACCCGTCGCAACGATCATCGCAAAGCCGTGAATATTCCGCTCAGTATAAGCGCCAATTTAGTGCATCTAGCTAGTATCGCTGTTGAACCGATGATCCACACGAGCCACCAGACGCCCACGAGGCATAACAACCTCATACTGTAGATTTTACTCATGGTTACACGTAGCGAGCTGAAAATTGTGTAAGATGGTCTGGAGCTCGTCGTCTCCGACAAGAGCGAGAAGCATATGAGAAACATAGGATGATTGTATTTACAGCAGTTTCCAACAGCAGAAGTAGTGTCCCAATTTCCATGGTTACAATGAATGTCGTTTGGCAGGACCTGCCGGAAGTTTTTCTCACACGAAAATATAAATAATTATCATTTCAAATACTAAGAAAATGAAATCGTAATCTCACCAAGAATTGAAGTCGAGTCGGGAGTGTTCTGCGGACTACATAGTGCAAAGAATAAACTAGATACAACATTGCTTGATTTGTTTTCGAGAGAATTTGGACAGGTAATATGATAGCGACAGCTGCATACAGTCTTGATGCACTAACTTCCAAGCACGGCGAGCCAAGGCATGACTGACGATGCAGCAAAGGTATTACAGTACCGTGACGGTGGCATTCCTAGGATGCGATTTACTCTTGGATGGCCGGTTGTTGTTTGCACTATCATTGACTGATGTCACTGCTCCCAAGAATTTAAAAAAAAAAGACAAGGAGAGTGGACAAAATCGAAAATGGTGGCGAAGGGTGAGCTTGTGGGCGGTGGCAGTGAACTGGACAACAAAGCCGAAAACGCCGCCTGCACTCAACGCCGAAGAGTACCAATCACCGTATACACAGGATACCAGTTACCTGCTGCCGAGGCTGCCGAGCACAGTTGGCGGGCAGCATAGGCAATTGCCGGATGATAACTCCAAACTTTGGCAGGCGGGAATGGGATATCAATGTTGTAATCCCATTTTCGCAAATACCAGATTTCAAATTAAACTACGAACTAGATACATACTACACTACATGGTACATACTACACAGCACGGGCCCTGATTCCCTGAAGACAGGGGTAATTTGTCTCTGGTGCTGAAAGTCAATCTTTTACCCATTTGGCCTGAGGAGCCATGCATTGAGCCAACAGACTATGAGGCCGCCGTTGACGGGCGCCTTTCTTTTCGCTATCGATCGCGTGGTATATTCATTATAGGATTCGTCCGAATGGAGAACGACGACGGCGTGCACATGTTTTTCATACTTATTCTATCAGCCACCTTTGTATCACACTGATGCGAGGCGATACCGTAACAAAATCGATGATTGGGGGCTGTGTTATTATTTGGCTCAGAGACAGGAGTAGACGCCCATGGCTGTCCATCAAACTGAGCTGTCACATGGCAAATACGCACCAACGAAGCCCATTTGCTCCTTCCCTACACCTCTCAAGGACCGCTTTCTCTTATCCACGGGGCCGCGAGAGTTTTATTTCTCAATTCAAAACTTAACCAATGTCTTATCGTCGCAACGATACCAATCCGACTTACGATCGTACCCTGTTAT
Source organism: Russula lepida (assembly GCA_003316425.1). Taxonomy (NCBI): domain Eukaryota; kingdom Fungi; phylum Basidiomycota; class Agaricomycetes; order Russulales; family Russulaceae; genus Russula; species Russula lepida. The sequence continues at coordinate 18,161 of QFEZ01000430.1, read as the reverse complement.
CCAGTGTTCCTGACCCAACACGGGCAGAGAGACAGGTACGTTGCCCCGTTCTTCCATCACTCTCTTTGTCGAGATAGGCAATCTGACCCTCTCCTCACCGTCCCTCCTCCGTTTCTTCTCCCCCCTCCTCTCCACCGGACCACCGCTCACTTCTCTTGCTGTTTGATAGGAGGGCTACAACGTAGATTTATTAGACGAACCCAGCCCTCCAGACCACGTACCGACCGACCAGCGGCCACTTACGGATGGCTACAGCCCCTTCGTCGCGGCCGTTCCCCACAAGGAAGGGCAGGTGGAGAACGGTACGAGGCCCGCTGTCGCGAAGGTGCCGTGGTATCGCACGAAGTTGGGGGTCACTGTGATCGTCATCGCTATCGTCATAATTGTTGGCGGCATTGTTGGCGGCGTAGTAGGCGGCACACATCACAGCCACAAAAACAATTTAGGCGGTCTCGGCGGCAACCCCGCCCCTAACAATCGCAGTAGCAGTACTGGCACCCCAACCAGCAACCCGAGTAGCTCCTCCAGAGGCAACGGCGGGAACGAGAGCAGTGTCCCACAGTCAGGAAATATCACAGGACAGATCCCTCCCGAGCAGCCACCCTCAGTATCTTCCAGCTTTACACCAACTTCCCGGCAGGCAACCCCAGCACCTGTCCCCACTTAGACGCGGTCATCAACCTGATGTCCGGTTGGGCAGCAAAACAAACTTCGTTCGTTAGGGGTTAGGAGTGGTCGTGTTCTGTGTCAGATGATGAGTCTATTTTCTTTCTCTGGGCATATGGGTGTGCGTTTGTTCCAACCCTTCGTTATGCTGCTTGCTTTACGTTCAGTTTCTCGCTCGTTTCTCTTTCCAATTTATGCGGACATGTATGATATATTTCAACTATTATATGCGACGAATTGATACCTCTATTTTTTGTGGGTCGCTCGTTATGTGCTGGCGTGCAGGAGGTTCAACCCAATATGTGGGTGTTGCGCGGTGATCACAGAAATAACCAATGTGGTCCCCGGCAATGTGCAAAAAGTGGGGGAGTTCCTCAGCCCGGAGAGCTGGTCGCTGGTCACTTTGTTACCAGTACATTTGTCGAGACGTTGTCAATGCCGTAGTAACTTAACAAAAATACCCGGACCTCAGGTCACGAAGAGGGACCAAGAAGTAAATTGAGGTTGACAGAGGACGCTCAAGTATTATTAGATAGGAATACTTGACATTTTCTCCAATGAGGCCCAGTGAGAAGCAGAAGCGTGGCCCTAATGAGTGGCATCAGAACGACCAAGACCGCTAAGACCCGGGATGTCATTCTCGGCAAGCTGCTTGACTTTTCGCATGACATCTTCTAACAACCGAAGTAGGCTTTCTCTGTCGTCGTCGTCGCAATTCCCGGTATCAAACTCCTCCTTTGAGTCGTGGTGAAGGAGCGTGGCCCTCATCTCCTCTACCAATGCGCGGAAGTCCTGAAGGCGGGTGGCTGCATCGAGTGGGTATCCGGAGCTTGAACCACCAGTCGTTAAAGAGGTCGAAGCCCTGCGAGGGAGTGGTAAACGGCTAGAAAGTGATAATGAAAGTGGCTGTTGTTCCAGGGGAGACTTAGCCGGCACGCCGAAACTCGAAAAGGGAAAAATAGGGGATAATTTGTTGAATGAGCCGGGGAGGATACTATCCGGCTCTACCTCTGAGAATTTGATCGCATTTGAATCCGTATCGACGCCACTGGGAAGAGAAGCTGGCGTTGTCGGGGAGGGGGGAGAAAAAATAAGAGGAGAGGAGGTTGGTGAGGGCCTAGACGCCAGCGTCGCCTCCGGTACTCCCGGTATACTGATGGTAGATGAGACCCGACGAAGCATGGGGTCGCTTGCCAACTGACACTTTCTGGGAGAGGAAGTGCCTATGCATAGTCATCAAAAGTCACGTTCCGTTACCTGAAAATCGAACATTCCATACCTTTCCACAGTCCATGGAGATGCTTAAGTACACGGCGACGTGGGGATGAAATAGACGAGTTTCCAGGATATGGTTTACGTCGAGAGTGAGAAAACTGAGTACCCGAAGGAACGAAAGAAGTCGTCCAGGATGATACCAGGGACTTTGATGGCATTTTCAACTAGACCTATCCGAAAAATCCTGTCGGCACTGAAGGACTAAGGGTCCAGAAGTGGGTAATAAGTTCAACTTGAAAAAAATTTGATTGCCCCTGCATCGAATCACGAGCAGCACTTTTGAATTTGGCGGCTAGCTGTCATCAAAATCCCTCTAACCCATGTGCAAGTTGGATGAGATCTTCCCGGTGGCAAGGTACAATTTGATTGAAACATGAGATGATGATACTGGGTGCAATAATCGGTTGATGCTGCCATCCTCGGCATAAAGCACTGCAAGGGCAAGGGCACATGCTAAACATTTCACTGACACCGACACTGAGTGATGATGTGAGTTTGTTTCAGAGTAAAGATGGTGCTTATGTAAGATGACCGACCGAGCGGCAAGGTCAAGCGAGGCTCACAGGCTGCCGTTCCACTCTCGTCGGTCACATTTACTCTTCGTAGCTAGACGGCTGGGGTCATAACTGACGTGGGACACGCTTTAATATGACAGAGCTAGTTTCAAAGGCTGATACGACTTTAGCTGGAAGAGGCGCGACTTGGATCAATTTTCGGGTTCAACGTGTTGCTGCTCGTTCATCTGGCAACTTAAACCCAACTAGGCCAATTCAATTCCTGTCCTGGGTCAGATGTTCTTCGCATGTTTCCTCATGCACTCGCGTTTCGTCATCGCTGGTGTAAAAGTGGCTTTTTTATCGGTACAACCACAACCGTGACGTCATTCTTGTCGCTGGAGCTAGTGGAGAGACCCCGTCCTAAAGACTTTAAAAGCACCTATCAACCCGCATTTTCTTTTCATACAACTCAGTCAGCCAAGCTTCATTCCAGTTAATTTTCATCATGAGCGGATCCCCGATGGACGCTAAGCCCGGCAACGTCCCCCGAGACGATGGTCCTCCCCGCCATCAAATGCACAATTCTAATGAGCCACTTCCTTGCAGTCACGCCGCATGGCAGCCCGCTGAAGTACAAAAGCACTCTGACGAGAATCTGTCTCCAGAAGAGGTGGCCCTACGTGCACAGGGCCACAATGCTTTCAATTCTGAGCGTCCCTTAGATGTTCATCCCACTCGAGCGGGTAGGTTTAGATGCCTATTTTTCAAACGTCCATAGCTGATCTCGAATTGTATTTGCGTAACTTACAGGCGGTGTTGCTCGTGCCGGTGAAGACGATCTCCCTATGGGAAAAGCTAACATTCTGGACAAGGCTATTGGCAAGATGGAAAAGGTTAAAGCCGCTGTATTTCTGGCTATTTCATCTCTCTGACACGTGGTATGTAGGTCATCGGAAAAGCAACTCATAATCCTGAGATGCATGAAGCTGGTGAACTCCGTGAGGCAGGTGGGAAGAAGGCAGTCAGCGGTGAGGCCCGTGCTCCGCACGACTAGAGGTAGGGACTGTGAAGATACCGGATCAGCCGATTGTAATAGTGGGATTGTCAAGCGCACTGTAGTACTAGATATTGAACGCGCGTGTAATAATTCGGAGAGGAATATGTGCAGGAGAAGCGGTGGTCTGAGCCGTCGAGTTATTGCCATTAATATTGGCCATTTAATATTGACGAGCAGCAGCAGTGTATCTGACGCTCTTACGTAACAATAAATCCAATGTATACGACGCGGGGCAAGTGCGTTGTATACTGCAATCAATCCATTGCGAGCGAACGCGCCCTAGGTGTCATTCTTCTTTTCTGCCATGAACGTTTTTTCTAGGGCAGCGCCTAAGAAAGGTTCGGCTGTACCTTGTCTTCGATTCTAGCGATACTCACCATCAAACAGGTGAAAACTTTGAGCTTCGGGCTGACCTTAACAGTGAGTATCGTGACAAGCGGAAGGATGCGATCAAGAGGGTCATCGCTAATATGACGGTTGGAAAGGGTACGTAGGAGGATTCTTCGTTGATGGGGGATTTGGCTCAACTTTCCCCTAAGATGTTAGCGGTCTCTTTCCCGACGTCCTGAAGAACATGCAAACCGAAGATATCGAGCAAAAGAAACTCGTCTATCTCTATCTCATCAACTATGCCAAAACGCAGCCAGATCTGGTCATCCTTGCTGTCAATACGTTCGTCAGAGATTCAGATGACCATAATCCCCTTATCCGCGCTCTGGCGATTCGTACCATGGGTTGTTTACGCGTCGAAAAGATCATCGATTACCTCTCGGGTCCACTACAGAAGTGTCTACATGACGAAAACCCATATGTTCGGAAGACGGCGGCCATATGCGTTGCCAAGTTATACGATCTCAAGCCGGAGTTGGTGTTGGAGAACGGCTTCCTAGAGCAACTTCACGAAATGATTTCGGACAGTAATCCAATGGTGCTCGTGTTTTGATCGTGTTCGCCGTTATCGTCTGTCTGATGCATCCCGAAGGTTGTCGCAAACACCATTTCTGCTCTGGCAGATATTCACTCATCGGCGACGGCGCAAGCTTCCACGTCCTCATCAGACCCAGCTGTCTTCAACGTTACCCCAACAATCCTGAACAAACTCCTTATTGCACTCAACGAATGTTCCGAGTGGGGCCGCGTCGCTATACTGTCTGCGCTTTCACGGTACCACGCACAGGACGAGAAGGAAAGCGAGCATATATGTGAACGCGTGGTACCACAGTTTCAGCATGTTAACGGGAGCGTCGTCCTCTCTGCAGTGAGGGTATGTCTTCCTATTTATCCATCGTATCGGCGAGTCCGTGGCTAACCATGCGATAGGTTATCATGATCCACATGCGTAAAGTGCCTCGTGAAGACTTCCACAAGCAGCTCATCCGGAAGATGGCACCACCCTTGGTTACACTTCTTTCTTCTCCTCCAGAAGTGCAGTGGATTGCATTGCGAAACATCAATCTTCTATTACAAAAGCGTAGCGATATTCTCGCTAATGAGATGCGCGTCTTTTTCTGCAAGTATAACGACCCTCTTTATGTCAAAGTGGAAAAGTTGGACATCATGGTTCGCTTGGCCAACGAGAATAATGTAGACGCATTATTGAGCGAGCTGAAAGAGTACGTCACTTAGCTTGATCGGGTTCTAGTGCCTCGACTGATACGGTCTAGATATGCTTCCGAGGTCGACGTTGACTTTGTGAGACGCAGCATCAAGGCCATAGGCCAAGCTGCAGTGAAAATAGAGGCCGGCGCTGAGCGATGTGTCAATGTACTGTTGGACCTCATTGCAACTCGGGTTAGCTACGTCGTGCAGGAGGCTGTCGTCGTTATGAAGGTATACTCTTTCATCAGTACGTTAGTGCTATTGCTTACTCGGAGTCTTAGGATATTTTCCGCAGATACCCATCGACATATGAAGGTGTCATCCCAACTCTATGTGCGAATTTAGATGAACTGGACGAGCCAGAAGCAAAGGCGTCTCTTATTTGGATCGTCGGCGAATATGCTAACAAGATTGAAAACGCCGATGAGCTTCTAAGCGTTTTCGTAGACACATTCACCGAGGAGTCCTATTCTGTGAGAATTATCCCCATCTCGCGAGGTTTTGATGACTCACGCCACGACATTGTAGGTACAACTGCAGACGCTCACTGCGGTCGTGAAACTCTTCCTTTACAAACCCGACTCATCACAGGGTCTGGTCCAGCGTGTTCTCAACACTGCGACGAAGGACTGTGATTCGCCTGATGTCCGGGACCGCGCATATATCTACTGGCGCCTTCTTTCGACAGACCCAAGAGCAGCGAAGGTGCGAGGCTCGAATTTCATGACTATTGGGCCCCTACTCATGCTCTTCCGTAGTCTGTTATTCTTGCGCATCGGCCACCGATATCATTACCTCGCACAACTGTTGCGCCTGCGCTACTCAACGAGTTGATTTCGGAGATCTCCTGCCTTGCGAGTGTCTACCAGAAACCGGCTGCAACATTCATCGGCCAAGGACGGATCGGCGTCGAGTCAATGCAGCACAAAGGGAATGAGTGAGCCTTCTCCGGAATCTAGGAGCGCTGGTAGTTCTAAAGTGCGTATTTGCAGCTTTGCAGATTCAGCAAAGACGGCGCTTCAAACCGTCGCTGCCGGCCAGGTGGCAGAAAACCTGCTGGACTTCGACGACGAACCTGCGCAGGAGGGGCCGACGGGGCTCGCGGCTACCCAAGTGTTACAGCAACCGGCGGCGAAGAACATCATGTCCGGTACATCAACGAATCCACTGGACGACCTCGTTTCGATATTTGGGAACACATCCCTGTCACCCAGTGCGCCCATTCCTTCAGCGGGGGCGGTTGCAGTCGATCCACTCGCTGGATTGGGTGGGATCTCTTCGCCGACGGCAGTGCCGTCGACGCCGTCGAACCAACAAGAGGATCTCCTAGGGTCATTCTAGACAGAGAGAACTACTTAGTAGTCGCAAGCAATTGAATATTGGCTACTTCATGATGGTCATGTCCTCGTGTGGGCTTCTAAGTGCAGCGGTTGTGGGACCAGCAGCATGATGAGTCAGCTTGGCGTGTCGCTCAAGTCGCAGCGAGACTTTCTTCTTCATTGATCAACTCTTCTGAGATCCGTTAGTAGGGAAGCCAACCTCGTGACCGTTACCGACTTGAATCCCACATGGACCCAGCATTGCAATGACGACTCGGATCCCCGCGAGACTTTTTTTAACTACTTGCCTCGTGAGTGGGAATCACATTGTGATTCGTTCCGGACAATGCACTGCCAGGTTGCGCAGGATAGCTTATTGCGATTATCGGTCATTGCCAGTGCTCGTTTCTAGCAGGTCGGGACCCGGACCTAGTACGGTGCGGTATTCTATTTTCCCATGGATCTCTCTCAATTAACGGCCCTCGATGTTTAACGCTGACAATGCGCTCTAACCTCCCTGTTCAGGCACTTACTGATACGCAAATGAGTGACTTGGTAGTGTGAGAAGAGTCACGCTGGCCCTTGTTGCTTGGTTTGGTTCAATCGGGGTGAAGGAGCTCGACTTCAGGTATGGTTCCTGTTCATTGATTAGAACTGTTGTGCGACAATTGAACCTATGACCCGGGGATAGCACAGTAGTCATTAACAATCGTATCGGGTCCAGTACTTCCGAACCATACTCCAGAACTTGGAAGGCATAAATCCCCCTCTGCAGCTTCAGATCATCATGAGTTACCACCCAGGCAATCTCTCACTAAAGTATAGCTCTCTGTTGGTTTTCAGACTTGTTGGTAGATCTCAGTGGTTGATAATGGCGTTGACATTTCGCCGCTGAGAACCTGAATGCTAGCTAGGTCAACCCCGTCAACCTCCGGGTCTTATCTTGACTCGAACATGCGTATCGAGTTGGACTGGTAGTGGAAATCGGATCAAGGGAATTCTAAAATTGAATGTTCGGCGCTCCGAGTCGGGCCAGTACGGAAGTATGACTCGCCGTCGGAGGCTCAGATGCCGCGGTATTCGGCGAGCTTCGCTTCACCTTCAATCGGTTTCCGTCACCTACCTAACCCCTTCTCTCAAGTTGTTCCTCCGAGTCCTTGTCGTTTGACCTTGATACCGACTGTCGCCAGTGACACAGCCTTGAGGAACTGGGCACGGTCGCCGCCTACTAATACCTTTCATAGACACGCCGCTTTCATGTTCCGTATTAGACGGGTTCCTAGAGGCTAGCGCCAGTGTATTATCCCCGAAGAAGGAAAAAAGGATCTGCAGTCATTCTCGAAGTCCACGCGGCATGCTTGGGCTTTCTCATGCCCTCCCATACTGTATTGTGTTGCCCTGGCCCTGCGACTTTGCTCCGGTACCTTTGATGCTGATCCAAGTTATTTGCTACCCTGCATCTAGAACGCGAAAAAAACAAAGACTTGTGAGCTTTTCTTTGATCCGTTCGTCTTTCTCCCGTCTCGTCATCTCCGCTGGGTGTATCTCCAACGACCCACACACTAACTAAACGGAGTTCTGACAGTATTCAACGACCAATCACGCACTCACCTGCCCAACCTGCCCAGACACGCGGTTTCGATACAGAGAAATTTCCATGTGACGTCGATCGTCAACAACATGATAAGTTGACGGTCCGTGTGATTTTTTATTTTGAAACACCTCATGATTCGCGCGGGCTCAGCGACCATTTCACTTCTTTAGGTCCCGTGAAAGTTCGGGAAGATTGGTTTAGCCTTGCCCCATGTGAAGAATCTTTGTCATCATCTTATTTCCGACTTGGATCACTGATACTCCTTCAAGGTTTTCAACTAAAGTTTCATCAGATAGCTTCTATTACAGGATACAGCTCACGAATTTGACCGTGGTCGCGAAAGGGTTTGAATAAAAATTATTAAAAATGCGTCAAGAAGGTCATCCTCCGTCATTCTCGATGATCAGCGTCCGTGGTGAGCGGGTCCATGTCCATGCCAGCGTAATCCTCAGTGGGCTGTGGTTCGGAGAAGACAGGACTACCGGTGGGGCTCTGAACCGTTACGGTCGGTCGACGAGTCGGGGCCAATGGTGGTGAATGGGGAGTCCTAGACGCGGAATCTAAAGCAATGCTCAGGATCCGACGATTATTGGGATATGTGACGGATGAATTGAACCACGGTCACCGTTGAAAGTGAACGCTGCGTTTACCAAAAAACAACAGCCATGAGGTGGCCCTCCTCGTCCTCGTCCTCGTCTTCCCCTTCAAAAACAACCAAAATGTTCACCCCACGTCTCGGATTCCAAAATACAGTAACCCTCCAAGAGGGGACCCTTCGGACGCGCAATGGGAAAAGGTGGAAAGGCGAAAATCAAAAAGCACAGAAAATAGATGCAAGGCTTGACGTGTGGGTCCCCAAGACTCTATTTCATCTCCCACTGAGATACACAGACTCACCCTTCATCCCAGGCTAATTCTCCTCGCTTGCTTTATTCCAATGCTGAGATCACCGTGCAGAGACCCTGTTTGCGTCAACGTACTATCTCATCTCATTCCTTGTCTCGCCTACCATTGCCACCAGGATTTTCGCGATCTTGTCCTTCACACCATAGCAGATACTCCACGACCAGGCCAGATTAGAGTACAGGTCAGTCCCTGATTCTCTCGGTACCTCATTACAGGAGAGCAGATGATCGAGAACCACCCTCTGTTCCTTCCTATCTCGCGGATGTGTTTTTCAAAGCTGGACGGAATTATCAAGACGCTTGAGGCCAATGCAGATGCAGATGCCAAACTGGGGGCTCAATCTGAGACTACGAACCGATCCTTGAACGTATCGCGTGCTTGCAATTGCATGATCATTCCGGTGGCCTCGTGCGCACCGCTATCGTCGACCATGGTGATCTTGGCGCCTGGCGTATCGTACCATGTACTCGAGTACAAGCGACACGGAGGTCCTTGAAGGGTACTTGGCCTTCAAGTTCTGGACTCGCACGAATTTGTGTTTGCCCAGTTGATGGCGTTGGCGGACGCGTTGGGTTGTACGCAGGCTTGTGATATCTTCTCTCTGTTCCGTACCTCGCCAGTTCCCCATCTAGATCGTTCCCCCTCTCAGATGTTACTCCAAGGGCAAGTGCAGATATCTCTTGCCACAATGCCAAGAAGGCAACACATGGCACTGTTGTTACTGATACCCCACCATCGCCTCCAACGATAGCATCACCCGAACCGAATCAGAACAAAAGCGTCCTTGTGTCAGCGGTTACTAACGTAAATGCGTAACTCACATCGCTACATGCCACGAACGGTCCTTCTCCTGTTTTCCGGACACAGAGATCCACCCAGCATGTCTGCGCTCGCTGCTCGCCGTGCGCAGTACCGGGAGGGTCAGAACCAGAACCAGATGAATGGAAACGAAACTAGTACTGTTGGTACGGGTGTTAGTGCACCGTTGCGATGGAGTACTGCTGACGAACGAGCACTCAAGGAGGCGGTTTTTGTGAGTAAAGCCGCCTGGAAAGGACGGGATTGTTATTTGTTGGCGTGTGCACTTTCGCCCGTGGTGAAGAGTTTGCATCCCTCCTGGTCCTGAGGTCCACGATAGGATTCGCTCTTACGGCAGACTAATATGAATCATTGTTTTACTGTAACTCGAATGTTTGCCCAGTGCCAGTGGCTGAGCGGACTTTGGTCGAAGCCGGGCCGTTGGTCCCGTCGTCACATCCCGCCCACACTTGACCGGTTTAATCCTGACGTCCTGATGCCCTCTTCTTCCTTCCTGGAAATCACAAGTGGCATGGCTCGATGAAGACACTCCATCTCTTTATTACGGTGTCTTCGTCATAGGGGAGGCCCAGCGTGAGGCATTTCTTTTACGCAAGGGATCAAGACGTGCTGTCTTCGCTGGCATGCCATCTGTGGATGAGACAATCCGCCATCTGAACTGTATGTATGTATTCACATCATGAGATCGCTCGCCTACAACCAGTAGGCGTCCAGCCGCTAATTAGCGATTAATTTCACTAGAGTCGGGTGGCACATCTTGGAGGGTGGCGAGTTTGAACCCATAAAGCACATTGAGTTGCGACCGTCCGCGGAAAGGCCCGCTGTTTGCTCCACTCCTAGACGAGCATGTAGCACCCAATGTACTTGCGCGAGTGGCATTGCTACCGTGTGCGTCTCTCCAGAGTGGTTTTCCTTTCATGGTGGTCAAGGAACTCACGGTCACAATACTACTATTTGTCACAGCAGTGTTTTGGCTTCCACGGTGTCATCGCAGGCACAGTGCCACACGCAAGATGACGCCTGGCTAGTATTGTCGTGCGGGCAGTTTGGTGTCTCATCTTAAATGCTTTTTATTTTTATATATAGGCTTCTGACTCATCGGGAATTGTTGGTGGCATAGGCCCCCATAGATTCGATCTTTCGAGCAATGAGCATGATCATACTCATATCTGGCCAGCTGGTGAGACAAACCCTAATTAATCTTCGCGTTTTCCCCCTCTTATAATGATGACCTGGGACAAGATCGATCACAGCAGCGATCGCGCGCCCGCGCGAAGTTGGTGGCTTTTTGCTTCTTTTGGATGTCGAAGTGCGCGATGAAGAGGAGGCTGATGAAACCATCGCTGCCGGCGTTGACGTGATAATACTTGACAATATCGAGGGCAATGTACTAGTTTCCGCCACACGACGTTTGTGTGAACGATTGAAAGGGGAGGAAGGTGGGAAGAAGATACTGCTCGATACGAGTGGGGATAAAACCAAAAGCTAACTTGGACGAGCATGCTATTGCTAGTAAGTGGACCCAATTATGCGACGTGAGGATTTATTGACAGTTTGTGCAAGTAGAGATTGATATCTTGAGCACGAGCACTGTGCGTTTGCCCGTATCACACATTGACTTCAGTCTGAAAATGATAGCTGCCTCCAAGTTGAAGACATGACTACTTGTGTGTTTGCAGTAGGTCCCTGCAAGATTATTCCCCCGTCCATCTCATATTTATTCTAATAAGGTATATAGAGGAAAGAGGAATATACAGAGCAAACGATTTAGACATAGTCCACAAGGCCATCACGCAAGATCTCGTCAAGGATTTGGTTCACGGTCCTAGCCTCGTCCAAAATATCTTCCCTCCCCAACTCGATAGAGGACCCCAGGCTGCTAGGAACTGCATATGGAGGCCCCTCAAGATCCTCATGGGTGGGAAGAGCCAGCCTTACATCGCTTCCTGCAGCTCCTACACCTGAACTGTACTCTGGAAACTGGATTGTGGAAGTTGCTGCAGACCCCCTGGAGCTATCATAGTCTCCATGGATTGTGGGCACGGATTGCAGCCGCTCAACAAGTGGCAACTTTTCAGGCTGCACAGTCCGAGGTGACTCTGGAAGCTGCATAGGAGGTGCCTTCATCGCAGGCAACCCCATGTCAGGCAGACCAGTTCTCTCACCAACTGCCATTGAGTCACCGATGATGCCTGACGCTTCCGATGTCCCTACACATCCACCTCCAATCGAATTGTTGTTCCTCCCGCCGGCCTTCTTTCCTATTGTCTCGATGAGGCCTGGAACGACCCGGAGGAGGATATCCATCGGGATATCGGCAAATCCAGGTTTCTTGACTATGGCTTTGGCCATCGCCAAATGGGTGGCATTGTCTGGTTGAGGGGTGGATGTTGATCCACCCACAACACTGGCCACCGTGGCCTGGGCCTGAGACATGGTAAGATGTTCAGGAGCCTCCAAGGGCTCCGGTTGATATCGAGCTGACGACGGTGGCTGTGGAACTGGCTGCGCTCCACGCGCGTAGACGGATGATGTGGCCCCTGGGACTATTGATGATCGGACGGGACGGCTGAGCAGCGCGGGTGGAAGTCGCCCATCTTGGACTTGGGTATAGAAGTCTCCTTGAGAAGATGATGCCTCAAGCTCAAGCCCCTGGAAAACTGCGCCAGGTGTTGGGGTGGAGAGTGTTTGGGACTTGAAGGACGAAGGTCGTGACATTGGGTGGTGTTGTAGAGGTGAAGGGTGGTATTAGTTTGAGCTGGGCGGAGAGGGGTGTTATTGGCTATGGCAAACCATGTCCAGCAAAAGACGTATATATATAGTGAGCAAGTGTGGACTGAAAAAATAAAACATAAAAGACTAGGCTACTGTAGATGCCCCCGAGGAAAAAAGCGCATGTTGTGGTTGTGGCGAAAAGGACTCGGACTATGTGAGCAAGCGACAATAATGCGAAAGCTAGATACATTGTGGTGAAGTACTTTATACGAAAAAAGGTCCGTCGATGTGTCTGAATGATCGGAATCGTGATGCATAGGCCTCTCTCAGCCTTGATGTGACGTCATCGACACTGAGATTGCTACTCATTCGTCAAGCCAGCACTCTACATGATTCATCTATAATACTGTAGGCCTTGGCATTACACCCATGAGGATAATGGCACCTTGTGATGAATTAGAGGTTCATGGTTCTCCTCATTCCTCATCAGGTTAGCACAGCGCGCACATCACCAGGTCATAAGCGTCTATATTAGTTGCGCGAAATCAAGGCACCTCCGTAGGAAATTTTCGGACCACCACGTTTTCTTGGGAAGCATAAGCGTGCGAGGGGCCATTCCCACTGGCAGGCGCCAATTACAGTACTGTATGATTTCAAGCGTTGAGATGTGCCTGCTCGCTGGGGACGGCAACCACCCCATGATGACGTGGATGTTATAATAGTGCTTCAAATCTACTTCCATTGAGCAACAAACGTGCGTTGCCGGCCAATACAACTTGAGCACAACCTGATGAACAACGCACGCGTACAAAGTGCCCCCGAGTCTACCATCATAGCCCTTTGGTCTTGTACAACAGGACATACGCCGCCGAATCTTCTCCACCACCATCGAGTGTTGCAAGTTTCTCGGTAGGAAATACGCTGACCTTGTCGTCGTCGAATTTAACCCAATTTTCATCCTCGTCCTTACCCGTCAGTGCGCGGCGCGCAACGAACGCAATGTAATGTCCTGCATCGGCTGCCGGGCCTTTATGCGTGATAATAGCTACACATCGGTGTTTCGTCAGTGTACAATCCAGAGAACGACATGCAGCAAATCGAACCTACCGACAAGATCGTAGAGTCCTGTCTGGCTTGCGCCAATGTCGGTCTTGACAGACGGATCTATCAATGCATCCAGTTCCGTCTTCTCTTGCTCGCGATACCACTCTTCCGGTAGTAGCTCGCCCGGGGCGGGCTGTTCTGCGGCAGGCTCGTTCATCTCGACGTCACCGCCGCCTGCAGCTACAGCATTCGCCTCCGTCCCAGATTCTGTGTTAGAGCTAGGAGGCTGCGCAGCAGGAACCGCAACCCGTGTACGTTTTCGAACTTTGTGACGTTCGTCACGAGCTTTCTCTATCTCAATGCGCTTTCTCGAGACGGGCTGCATCTTTTCTCGGAGCTCGTCGGTCACAATATCGAGTGCATCGAACTCGCTCGGGAATTTCACTTTTCTCTGCATAGGCTCTGATGAATAAGACAAACGAGGAGAGTAGCAAAGAGGCGGCCACCATAATTTTGGCCTTCTTGTTAATATCACGACGCCAGGTGAATCGCACCATATGAATGGCAAGATATGACGGGAGTCGAGATAGGCGTGAACATGAGTTATACGTCGCCTCGCGCCCAAGCGTTGGGGAATTTTTAACAAGTGTTTGATTAAGTGCCTATATCGACGATGAGGTCCCTGCATTGAGAGGAGAAGGAGACGTACCTCCATGATTCCGGAAATCATAAAATTGGTGTTCCCTGTTATATCACATACTACTTTCGATACCTTCTCCTCACTTACGCTGGGCGGTTCTTCGGGTGCCTCAGGGGATGACAATCTGAGCAATATCGGTCAGTACATAATTTCGTCTGCATACATAAAGACACAATAAGGGAGAGGTCACCCACGTGCGAACCAAGGTCCCAGTCATATACTGGTCAACGAATGTAGAACGCGAGCTACTGATACCCGGAACCGAGACGCCAGGGACGTCCCTTAGACGATTGGTCAACTGTGTCCAACACTCCTCCGCGTCTGCATCAACTTAGTTTCATAGATGACTATATGAAATAGAGGCAAGACCTTGTTGTGCGTAGCCGTTTCCCGTCCTGCTTTGCTCGGCGAACTGAGGAACAGCAGCTCGAAGCACTGTGAGGAAGGAGAGTGGCATAACACCGCCGGTCGAGCGCGCCATCGTTGTATAGAGGTCACGTAGGGAGCGTGCGAGCGCATTAGGCTCTCGTGATCTGAGAGACGGCAACGCATTAGGTATAGCATACAAAAAGGAATGAGACGACATACTCTGAAAGGGCGGTCTGTAGTTCTGGGATAGCTCGTAGAGCCTGAATAGTTGCACTCATATAACAGGTATTTCCCAAGCTGGGCGCACTACGTCAGATAACACGGGATGGTCGAGCGTGTTGGAGCGCACTTCGTTAGACCGACGGGCATCCCAAGCTAGGCACGGATCAGATCAGGAAAATGGATCAAAAAGATCAAGCCCACTGCGTCGGCCAACTCGGTATCATTCATGTCCTCTAAGAATTTTATCGGCTCAGCCGGAGGTTTTGGGAGCTCTCCTGCAGCACCAACAATCATGAAAGTCTGGCCCTGTTACCGCGCTCGATCAGTGGTGGTGGGTGGTATGGATAGGGATAATGCGCACTCCCTTGGGCCCAATCTTTTCCCAATCAGAGTCATCCTAATATCATGTTAAAATGCCTTATTCATGCGAATTTCCAAACGTTCCAGCACACCTTGAGTACGCCACCCTTGACCATAACTTTCATCCGATCTACGGGGACGCCAGTTACTTGATAAATAGCTTCTTTAAAAGCGACAGGGGACTTCTCCGGGTCAAGTTCGACGTCGTGTTTTTTCCCGGCATGTTTAATGAGGACTTTGAGGGGAGCCATGACTGCTGACCGCCAACTCGCAATTGTCTCGGAGAGAATACGTGACGCGTAAGTCATCACGTGCAGATGTGACAGTGATTGGAACGTGTGACGTCAAGATGATGGCTCCGTGTCCTCAATAATAGGGCCACGACACCATTTCTTGCTGCGTTCATCATCTCTCTTCGAATATGACTATCTAGTAGGTCCATGTCCTCCGTATGCTTCTTTTCTGTTCACAATCTTTTAGCTACACCCTTACTTTTATGCTCCTTGCGTCCGAGATGGCCGCCTTCTGCGTCTTCGTGGCGCCCCTTCCCTTCAAGGTCCGCAGGAGGCTCTTTCGCTTCCTGTCAGAGAGCCCCATCGTTGCCAAGATTGCTTACGGGTTGAAAATATCGTTCATGTATGAATTATTTCCTTTCTTCTCTAACAGCTTTAACGTTTGGCAAACTAGATCCGTCGCGATCTTGTTCTTAGACGCGCTTCAGCGCATGCTCCGCATTACCACGGAGGTCGAAGCTGCCAAGCATAGTGGACAGGGCATACAGGATGTACGCACAGAAACGTCCTTTGCCGCGCGCAAATTCTAGTTCGTGCGCTCTCTTGCCCTTAAACTCCAATTGTTGACTCCTCTATTAAGCGCGCAACGCAACGTGTACCTCACGGGATTCTGCTTGTTCCTCTCACTTGTCCTCACGCGGACATTTTACATCATCCAGGAACTCATGCACGTTCAAGACGAGCACGCTAAGTTGAAAAAAGCCGTGCGTTTGCCACTCATCCGCTCTTCCATTCCTGACACTGGCGATAATTGATACACGTGACTAGGCTGCGGACAACTCACGTCGTAATGTCGTGGCGGACGACCAAGCAAAGGAAATCGAAAGACTCAAGAAGGACCTTGGTAAGTATTTGCCGTTCTGATTGGGTACACTCTAATGTTTCCATCCACTTTCAGATGCGCTGAAGGCGCAGGCTAGATCACAGGCAACCGAGTATGACAGACTTGCAGATCAGTACAACAAGGAGACAGGCAAGCCCGTTTCGGATAAACGCAAGGACTAGGAATCCCCGAACTGTATATTATCCAGGAGCGCCTGATTCAACTTTTGCCAAAGGCATGATATCTCATCAATGTTTCTTCTGACGGATTTCTCGGCTTTGGCGTGGCAGCAATCGTATACTGGCCAAATAAGAATGACCGTGCATGATGCGTTGAATTGGATCGATTGTATTGAGATGTAAATTCAAGAGAGCAACACGTTTGAGCGAGAGTTACAAAACAAGATATCGGATAGCAGGCTGGTGTCAGGTCAAAGGCAAGGTGGCACATTGGCCACAAGCCTCATGACGAGTCAGCTTGAAGGCATACGGCGAAGGATGCAACCCATACAAAGACTCCATATATGAACTTCTGGCAATTTAAGACGAAGTGATCTGGTCATGTTCCTTCTGCAACTCTGCCTATAAAAGTGCATGTACCCAATACTGTACATTGAGTGGTCCTCTAATATGAGATTGGATGTGACGTACGAGTTCAGATTTCTTCTTTTCCATCTGAGGGTAAGAACGGCTTGAGTATTGGAGGCAGAAACCATGAATGAACACGCAACACACCTGCGCTTTGATCTTCTCGAGCTTTCTGCGCTCCTCCTTTTTTATGTACTGATCTGTTGCCAAGGGCACATTATTCGATTTCAATAATTATCATGTTATTTTGAGATACATGCCTTCATGTGCCTTCTCCTTCTTGCTACAGTAGTTCACCTTATTCAGAACGGACAGAAAGAGGGTGACAGACATCGACAACACATACCCAAATTCCTTACTGGCAGCAACACTGCCCTCCCTGACGCTGCTTGTGTAGCTGCGCACTGAGACTCTGGCAAGAGAAAGCTGGCGAAGAGAAATTCGAGAGTACATATTTGTGAGTTATGCGGCTGGTTAAACAATGCCCTCCTGAAGTCCGTTGAATTGAACAGATGACGCAGGGCTGCCACGTGATGGCTTAGTCAGCATATCCGTCAGGCCAGGAAATCCGTGTGACTGCTGTTCACAAACAATGTATCGTAGCTATGCGACACGAGATGTATGCGTTTCTGCGGGACTAGTACAGTATACGATCGATTCGCAGAAAGATACCCGCTCACTCCTCCGAGCCTCGGATCCAGTCTGGGACAGATGATCACATCATGATCACTCTTGATCATGATATCACTTCTTCTTGCATGTCTGACTCGTTCGTTCGTTGCGTGGTACTGTAGGCACGGCATTCCACTTCCACAGAATGGGCGGATGCACGTCTACGTATGTCCGAGTATCGTTACAATGTGAAGTGCTCTACGTAACATACAGTGCGTCGGAGAAGAAGTGACTCGGAGGAGCGGAGGAGCGGAGGAGTTATGCTCGTGACATTGAGTGACAGTGTCGTGACACACGACGCCACTCACCCTCAAACGCTCTGCCATGTCAACAGTCATCAAGTACACCACAGCTACTGTTTGCATCTTGTATTCATACGTTCAAGTCCACGGCTGATTCTTCTTTCTTCTGAAGGCTCGTCTTTCTGCGCGCTCGCGCATCCGGGCATATGCAACTACGTCGACCATCCGCAAAGGTAACATAATCTCCGAGCTCTCAGTTTCGACGTTCCTCCTCTGATGCCTTTTCCCCGTCATCACAGATCTCATCCAGGACATTTATTTGAAGGAACTAAAGACATACAAAGCTCCACCCGTCGTGAGTCACATCATGTGTCCATTTTAGTTTACCCCGTTTACACTGAC
>QFEZ01000424.1:0-13744 GCA_003316425.1 Russula lepida | reverse complement strand
TAAACCATTTTACAGCTATGTCATTTGCAAGTTAAACTATTATACAGCTAGTAGTGGCTATCAGGAAAATGGAAATTTCCTTAATGTTTTATTGCATTCTTATTGTACTTAATACCTCCTTAAAATCTTCTTAAACATAGTTTAAGTAGGTTTACACTTTTTAAGACCATTTTAAGTAACTTAAGCCAACTTTAAGCAGTTTAAGAAAATTTCCATTTTTCTAATGCTATGTCATTTGCAAGTTAAACTATTACATAGATATGTCAGGCCATCAGGAAAATGAAAATTTTCTTAATGTCTTATTGTATCCTTATTGTACTCAATGCCTTCTTAAAATCTCCTTAAACACAGTTTAAGTAGGTTCACACTTTTTAAGACCATTTTAAGTAACTTAAGCCAACTTTAAGCAGTTTAAGAAAATCTCCATTTTTCTAATGCATTTGCAGGTTAAACCATTATACAGATATGTCATTTGCAAGTTAAACAATTTCACAGATATATCATTTGCAAGTTAAACCATTATACAGATATGTCATTTGCAAGTTAAACCATCACACAGATATGTCATTTGCAAGTTAAACTGTTTCACAGATATGTCATTTGCAAGTTAAACCATTGCACAGATATGTCATTTGCAAAGTTAAACCACTAGGCCATCAGAAAAATGGAAATTTCCTTAATGTTTTATTGTATCCTTATAGTACTTAATACCTTCTTAAAATCTCCTTAAACATAGTTTAAGTAGGTTCACACTTTTTAAGACCATTTTAACTAACTTAAGCCAACTTTAAGCAGTTTAAGAAAATTTCCATTTTCCTAATAAGGGGAATTGCATGATAATTGTGGTTGAAAATAAAGATATGTGTGACTTGTTTCAAGCTCAGACATAATGTCTAAAGGTGTTCCTTTGATTTTATGACCAACTACAGCCAACTATTGCCTGATCTCACTGTTAAACTGGGGTGAATCTAATGGATCTGATGGATCAGGAGGAGGACTTTATTAGCTACTACTCTGTAAGTAAGTTACACAACTTCAACATTACCTGACAGATCAGGAGGAGGACTTGGGTCCTCCATCCCTGTCAGGTTTCATATATGTAGACGATATTCACATGTTGGGAGAAACTGAGACAACTGTGTATGAGATTGATCAAGAAAGGTCATCCACTTCCCAGATCCAGGAGGCACGGGTCAGTCCTCAACACCCCCTGGTGATCTGTGCACTCTCAGGTCTGGCATTGCTGTTCATTGAGATGCAAGCAAGCCACTTGTGATGGACCATCTGGTGAAGTGGTTTTGTCATGAGGTCGGCTGGGTTTTCAATTCCTGGAATATGATGGACATCGATGAGTCGACAATTGACTGTGTCCCTGATGAAATGGGCTTGAATGTCTATATGCTTCATTCTCAAATGCAACTGGGGATCATGTGTGCACATGACAGTTCCTTGGTTGTCACAATAAAGTGGCATCATGTGCGGCTGGTGAAAACCCAGTTCTGCAAACAGTGACTGCTGCCACAGGATTTGCCATATGCAATGCAAGCACACAATGTACTCTGCTTCGCAAGATGACAACACTATGACAACTTGCTGTTTCGAGCTCCAAGTGATAATGCCACCTCCACATTCGATGAGAAATCTGGATACACTTTTGTGACCCTCCGACATCACCCAATCCAAATCTGTGAATGCTTTGAATAGTGGGAAGGTATTGGGTGAGTTGCCATATGTAAGTCCGTGGCTGTGGGTCCCTTGGAGGTACCTGAGAAGGTGCTTCACGGCCTCAAAGTGCTTTGCACTGTAGTTCAACATGAACTTGGCCAATTCATGGACAGCAAACAATATATCCAGCCATGTGCAGTTTGCAAGGTACATGCACTTCCCCACAAGAGTGCAGAAGGAAAGTTGTGAGGCTGTTTCACATTGTTTAGCATTCGACAGGCACATAGCAGAGTTGAGTCGATAGTTTAGGCACAATGTTTTGACAGCATTGCAGTGTTCCATGTGGAACTTGGTGAGGATTTGTACCATGAATTGCTTCTAGTCGATGGCTAGGAGCCTTCTGTCCCTCCACTTGCAGATGCAACAGCCCAGGAGCCACTTGGTGTCACCTCTGTTAGTGATGGCGAACTTCTTTTGGATTTGGGTGGCTGTGAGGTCAGACTCCACCTTGGAATCAGACGCAATGAGGAGATCATCAACACTTGTGGCCAAGAAAGATACTCCTGCAGTTGACCTTCTCCAGTACACACTCCAATCCAACTCGCACCTGGCAAACCTGAGGGAGAGATATGCTTTGTGCAGGGTGAGGTACCACTGCCTCCCTGCTTGTTGTAGGCCATACAATCCCTTTCAGAGTCACCAATACTTGGTGCTGCACCCCTCCGGAGCTATCATATAAATTGGCATCAACATTGTTGTTCCAGAACCCTTGGAGCTCAGCATACAGCCTCTTTCGTTCACAATGATTGATAACATTGCCATTTTCATCTTCAAGAAAAGCCAGGACACCACTTTCATGGTTTTTGGGGCTGCCAGTGTCCTTGGAATCACTATTGGAATGGCCAAAATCAGTATCATAAACTTTAATTACCACAAAGTGAACTGCTTCATTCTTTCACCTCTCCCAGTGTTTTACATTTGGATAATTGGACTTTTTAAGGGGTACTTGTGGGGGCTTAGATGCAGATTGACCTTGAGTTCAATGATTATCAGAATCAGAATGTGGCAGTTTGGCATTCAGGGCAATGATCAATTGCATTCTGTATGTGAGATTTAAAGCAGTATATGTGTGTTAAATTGGCAAATGATGCACTGTAGATTATCAACCCAATCATGCAAGGCAAGGTTCTCCTCCTCCAGCTTCAGGCAGGCTGGATTGGCCCTTGTGTGCAATGCTATGACCAATAATGAATGAACCAGCGAAAATTGTTCTGGAAGAAGGAGATCTGCATCTAAAGGGGGATTAATTTGCTAGAAAGTGGCTTTAAATATAGATATATGCAAGAGAGGTGGCACATACCTTGTATGGTACAACCCGTTGAGTTCAAGCCTGCAAGTTGTATCCATCAGAATACAGTCATTGAAGTTGAGTGTCGAGTAATATATTGGTAGAAAAACCCCCACAGAGAGAGGGGAGCTTGTTGAAAATGTTCTGTGCTTGGATGGATATGCCAAATTGATCTGTGGCCAACTGTGGTTTATGTGGGGTTGGAACTCTGATAGATCTGAAAAACCAAAGGCATCTGGATGGTTGTAGGTGCCAGAAAATTGGAAGTCCTTGTTTGTTGTCAATTGTCTGTTGCTGTCGTCAATATTCATGGGATGAGATGAGATAAAAGATAAAAATGATTCAGATCATGTGCAAAATGGAATTGTACTTTTTGCAAAGATGAACCACAAGCACAAGTCGATACACATTCTACTCCTCCTCCTTAGCCCCCTCCTCAGAACTACCTATACTATCCTTCCAATTCAATACAGAGCTCATTTTCTCAACTGCAAAGTATTGTGTACCCTCTAAGTAATTTGTCTCTCCATGTGTATACTTGAATGGAACCATCCCAACAACATTGATGATCCATTTCACATTGATAATCTGGATACCATTTGTGCCAAGATATGTGTATAAGTGAAGTGTTCCATATGACTCTTCGAATATGTGAGGGTCTGCCTCTGTGAACATATTGATAGCTGCAAGGGTGTAATGCAAGCTATTCTTTGTGACAAGGAAGAAGTACAGGATCTTAGCAAAGTGTGAGTATCCTTGGAAGCTCAGCTGAATCAATTTGTTAGGTTTGTTCCCTTTGCAAGAAGTGGCCAACCCATCTTCACATTTCTTGCTATCTGTACCTTTTCAGTGGGGTGTTTCTTCTCATGCCCCCATGACCATGCAATCTGCCCATTTGGCAGAAGAAGTCTTGCAAATCTGTCAACACTAAGAGAGTTTCCAGTTTTGATTTTCCAGTGATGCAAGTCAGAGAAACTTTTAAATGCTTCAAGTGTTGGAATGTCCATTTCATGATGTTTGCAAGAACCTAAGAGAACATAGTTTTCTCCAACATCACAGGCACCAGTGGGCAGCTTTTCTGTGACATGAAAAAGATCTGGAGCCAGGGCATAAAGGGCATTTGCACACACTTGCTCAATAACCCTCTGACTTAGGTTGGCATATGGATCGGAATGGAGCTGTATTTTCTCTCCAAGGTTTCCAATGGTTCACTCCATGGTCCATTGGGATAGCTCAGTGAGAGAGCCAACATGAAAGTGTTCTGGAATGACATGAGTAAGTGTGTGGATACACAGTCATATGAATGGAGCCACTCTGCAAGCCTGCCCAACCCACAGTCCAAGGTCATTCTGGTGTCAACTCTTGATTCATGGTTTGTGCCATCTTTATCAAAGTGTTGTTGCATCAGGGTTGCCCCTTGCAGCCTTTCATATGCTGTGATGTCACACCTTTTCTGTCTCATGATTGCCAATGCAGTGCACCATGATTGCATGTTGCTGCATTGCTAGGTGCCATTGGGCATCTGGCTTATTATCACTTCTGCCAACAGTACCCCTTTCTGACAACAATGACCACAGGACACCATTGCACCAAGAGCACAAACAAGATTATGGGCTGCACCCTGACATGGGCATGATGGAACACAAAGCTAAGCAAACACCCCTTCTTTCTAGCCACTACCTCCTGATTCTCCACCATACCTGGGTTTGACAACCTTGACAATACAATGCAGCTCAACAATGTGACATGCACTTCAGTGCTCAGCTCATATGCCTGTTACAATGGATGGTTGGATATTCATATGAGGTTGTGCAGCAAGCCCATAAGCTACTCATCGCCATCATTTGCATCTGCAAGAGAGGCTCTGCCTTGTCATGGTGCCTGCACTGTGCATGTCATCATTATAAGGCAGCATCAGGTACAGCCTTGGCACCCAAATCAGTGCCACTGCTGTTGCACTGCCCACCAGTAAGTACTGCTCAAATGCCACCCATGTGCATCAATTTTTGTTTACATTCACATGTAGGGCTGCAAACCGTAACCATAAAATACAGCTGTACAGCTGTACTGTACTGCATGCCATAACTGTACCATAAGGCACAAAGATCTCTAAAATGATGGCCATACTTTTACAGACTATATACTGTACACAACCATACAAATATGGGTGTATATGGCCATCTTACAGCCATATGATTCGTGTGGTGACATGTGATGAAACTGTGCACCCTGACATTACCCTCACCCCCTCTCCCTCACCCTCAACCCTTGCCCCCTTGCTCCTTGCTCCTCACCCCTCACCCAGAGTCACCTCCATTGCCCCAATTGTTCTACAACATCCACCTTGAGCAGTGAGTGATCACCTAACTTGTTGGTCTGTCTCAGATGGATCTGTTGTTGCACCTTGCTACTAAGTCTCCATGCCCATTGACATCATCATCGCTGGGGCTGTCACCCTTCTCAATGTTCCTCAGCATTCCTGCAGGCCCCCCAAGTTCCTCAAAGCTGCAAGCATGGGGCTGGCAGAGCACCCACTAATCACCTGTTCTAACACATGTGTGCCTTGCATTATCTAAGTTCGTCCTCCAACCTTTCTTTTTTCCCTTATCTCACTCTTCATATTCTCCCTTCCCACCCTTTCTCTCCCATGAACCCTATTGTGCAACCCTCATCTCTATCCAGTCAAACTGCATGCAAGGGACTCTTGTCATCACCACCAGCAATCCACTCACTTGTTTACCATGTTCACCATCATCTCTCACCCATTGGGTCTCAGTCATGCCATCAGGCCTGTCAGGCTCATCTGCGGTCATTACTCGCAATCACCGACCATCTAGATAGAGACCTTGCAATTGCTGACTGTCTAGATAGAAAATGTTAATGCAATTGCTGTTCATCTAGATGGAGGTTGTAGTAGGTGAGTACTAATTTATCTCCTTTGTGGTTACATTTTGACCACATTATCATTTAGTTCACTTATTACCCCTTGTAGAGTGTAGCCTTAGGTCTTGCATACCACACATAGGTACTAAGTCGAATAAAAACCCCTTTGTTATGGCAGAATATATGTGCCCATTCACCCCATCCCATCTTTTGTGTGCCTTTGCCTCTAAACTCTTGGAGCTGTCATCTTGGACACTTTGTCTCTCTTGCCCTCACCAAGTCACTCTGCACCCAGTATTCTCACTCTGAGTTGCTCATGCCATCTTTGCCCTCCATGCAAGATTCTTCTAAGCCAGCATTGTCAAGTGATTTTCAGTGGTACCACTCTGAAGATGATGAGAACCCTATGGGATCCCGTTTGCCCATGAAGACAAAAGAGGGCAGCAATTAGGTTGCAGAGTCAGGTATGTGCCCTGTTACTTACTATGCATTCTCAGTGATTGCTGACCTCTTAATGACAGGCCCTAGTTGTATTCAGTGCAGTGGACGGGGAGAGAAGATGGCCAAAGCACTCCAGTATGAAAAGATCGATGAGGATGGGAACACTATGAGACACTTTAAGGCTGGCACAGCACACCCTACTCAAAAATCTTGCCAAGCCAAGAAGCAATGCATTGACACATCAGCAGCGGCTACCTCCTCAGATGATGAGGATCATGACTACCAGGAGACTAAACCTATAGAATCCAAAAGCACATCACCCTTGGAATCCAACTGTGTATCTAATGCTAAGGTGGGTTTCTTTCTGTTGATGGTTCCTTTCTGACACACACAACAAACTACCTGCAGGTTGCAGATATGCTGCCATCTAAAATGATCCCAATGGTGGGGCAGGATGCTTCAGGGAAGCACACACACCCATGCTCAAAGCCTGCAGCTGGCTCTGGCATCCAACCCATTGCACATGCTATCAGCCATACTGAGAGTCTTGATAGCAACAAGAGATCACATGAACATGCACCAAAACCATTAGTGCATGTGCTTAGAGCCTCTTCCAACCTGTTTCTTTGCTGACATGCCAAATTGAAGGGTACCAGAAACCTGATCTATTACTTCTATGAGAAAGTCGACCAAAACTCAAACAGGGAAATCGGCAATCCTGGCAATAGCCACTACAAGTGCTTCCATGGGAACTTAAAGGTTCTCACCATTACAAAGAAAATGAAACATTGCTTGAACAGTGAGAGTTAGAACCCACAGCTCAATTTCACAAGTGTTCACTATATATGGCAGGTCTCATAGGTCATCTGTATGCTACATCAAAACCAATGTTTCACCTCTTCACAGTGATGAAGCAGTCACCTAACAACATCTCTGCAGATGAGATTGCAGTCACTTCTGGTATGAAGATTCTTGATCCATCAGTGCTGTCAGAATTCTTGCAGAAGCTTGAATCAACTACCACAACTATCCAGAAAGCATTCAAGTGGCAAGTAAAAACTGCTGCAGTATGTCATTTATTTTTATCATTTACCATGAAACTTATATTTTGAAGGGCCCATGGGATCAAGCTAAGTTCAAAGAAATGTTGGCAAAATGGATTGTCACAACAGATCAGCCATTTTATACTGTTTATGAACCTGAGTTCTGTGACTTGCTCACATACACGCATCATCCCTCACCGGACTTGAAAATACCCCATCGTGATACAGTGAAAGTGTGAATCATGAAGATGGGTGACAAAGTTGTTGAAGCCACAAAGCATATGTTCCAGGTTTGTAAATAAGCATCCACAATCATCCAAGAATCAGTCTAATGACTTTCTCCCTTTTACAGACAAATGTAAAAGGGAAAATAAGTATCTCCCTTGATGCACAGACATCAAGCAACAACTATGCATTCATGGCAATTGTCATGCATTATATAACTAAGTCTGGACAGCTCAGTACGTTAATTCATCCTGTGATTTTAAACCCTAAGACTGATGATATCAGAGGAACTTCTTGTTGATTTCTGGGAACTGGAGGGCAAACATTCAGGTGCCAATATGGCAGAGGCAATGTGAGAGATGTTGACCTGCTTTAAGATTGAGAACTGGGTTTGTCATGATCAACTTGAGTATTAGTTTATATTTACAAGTTTTCCTGCAGATAATGGCATTTATGATGGACAACACTTCAAATAACAATACACTGGTTGACAGCATTGTACAACATGTTGAAGTGAGCACGGAGTGGAGCTTGGAACGGGAGTGTTAGAGCACCTGTGTGGCATATGGATGGACTGAAAGTAAATACATGTCATTTAGTATCATTTTTACCTATGACACTTTGGCAGCATCATGCAAGCTTACTATTCAGTAGTCAGTATATAACCTTAGCTAGTCTTTACCATAATACTGGGCAACTGAGCCCATGCCATACATATATAAAGTACACATTACCAGACTCACTCCCTCAGTTATCGTGCTGTATGCATGGATACTAAGGTGAGCCTTCTGTACCCTTTTACCTACAATCACATATACTCATCTAGATTAGATCATATTGTCTATACAGGTGAATACAGCAGTTATTGTGCCATATGCACAGATACTGAGATCATATTGTCTATACAGACAATCACACGGGCGTCTGCTTTAGCTCACCCTTATCAGCTTATCACGCTTGCATCAGGTTATGGGCCCTGCCTGAACTGCTAGCCAAATAATCGAAGCCTAGAACTCACCAGAAAATCCTCCATGTCCACTCCTGTTATTGAACTACTCCCTGCCAACATCCCTCGGCTTGACCAGAATGGTGCCAACTGGGCCATCTTCAAGACATGCTTCCAGGAAGCAATGAAGGTCACCTGCCAATGGGGCTACTTCACAGGCACCAGGACGCATCCCCAGCCCAAGGTTGCTGGCAAATCAACAGAGGGCAAGATTGAGGCTGCAGAGAAATGGGAACATGAAGATGCTGTAGCCAGCTATCTCCTGTCCCAGCATCTCCCCAACATCACCATCATGTGCCTCACTAGCTGTTTAACTGCTCACAACCAATGGGAGATGGTTACCAAGGAATACCAGGCAAAGAGTGCCTATGCACAGGCCAATCTTCACCAGTCATTCTTGGAGATATGCTGTGCAAAAGGAGGAGATGTTTGGGAATTCCTAGGCAACCTATGCTATAAGCAAGAGGAGTTAGCAGCATCAGGGGTCGATATCACCAACAAGGAGTATGAATGTACCATTCTCTGTGGCATCCCCAGTGAGCTTGCAACATTTGTATCACATATCTTGTCCTCAGCACACCTTGTCCATGGTGCCACATCAGTCAACACCAATGCCCTCATCAACCACATATGTGAGGAAGCAGAGCAATTGAAGATTCAGCATGGACACGGACAGAGCAGCCAGGGAGGAAAGAAGGAGGCCACACAGACATCAAGCTCCAAGCCGGAGAACAAGCCAGTTGGATCTGCCAACATGGTTGTCCATGACTTTGAGGGGGATGGGTTCTGGATGGTCGAAGAAGCACCTGTTGACTTTGCACCACTTGTCATTGCTGAGCCGGACCCACTGCTGGGTGCACCCAATGATTTTGAGGTTGCACCGCACCAGGAGGGGGAGGAAACCATGCCAGAAGGTGAATTTGCCGGGGCTATCATCACACAAGTTGATGAAACTGACGACAATCGCATCTGCATCAAGTTGTATGACTCCGGAGTGACACGTCATATTAGCCCCTATAGAAGCAACTTCATATCCTATGCACCCCTCACACTGCCGGTTTTCCTAAACACAGCAAATCAGCAACAGTTCCCAGCCATAGGACGTGGCACCCTGGCTATCCAGGTACCAAATGGAGACAGAGAAATGGAACTTACCCTCCACAGAGCACTGCATGCACCAGGTGTCAGCTACACTCTGGTCTCCCTCGCCACATTGGATGAGGAGGGCTACCATGCCCATATTGGCACTGGCCACCTCAAATTGACTTCTCCACAGGGGGAGAGAGTTAGAAGCATCACTTGGACAAGCAAGCACCTGTACAAGGTCATACACACACTGGACTCCACAAACACCATTGAACCCATGTCAGCCATGGAGTTACATCAACGTCTCGGCCACATTGCAGTTGCAAGTGCCCAGAAACTTGTGGAGAGTGGTGCTATTGTAGGAGTCGAACTGGACCTAACCTCCCCAGAAACTGACTGTGACACCTGCATTTTTGCCTGTGCTACCTGACTACCTGTGCCCAAAGTCCAAATCAGCCCACCAGCTCAGAATTTTGGAGATGAAGTACATACCAATGTTTGGGGACCAGCCACTATCACCACATGTCAAGCGTGAAGGTACTTCATCACCTTCATGGATGACGCAACAAGGTACACTGTCACCTTCTTGATGTGCACAAAGGATGAGGCACTAGGGGCCTACAAGTCATATGAGGCCTGGGCCACAACACAGCAGCACTGCAGGGCGATCAAAGTCCTGCACTCTGATCAAGGGGGAGAGTACCTGAGCAAAGATTTTGATCAGCATCTTGCCAAGTCAGGAACAGCAAGAAAGCTTACCACACATGACACCCCTCAACTAAATGGCATTGCAGAACACCTGAATCGCACTCTACTGGAGTGGATTCATGCATTTATGCACACCAGTGGCCTGCCCAAGTTGTTATGGGGCAAGGCACTGAGGCATGCCACCTGGCTTAAGAACCAGACAGCCACATGCTCGCTCAATGGCAAAACGCCATTTGAGGCTCTATATGGCCGTCCACCGGACTTGTCTGCCATCCGTACATGGGGCTCCCCTGTTTTGGTACACCATGCCAATGGGTTGAAGCTGGATGTACATGCATGCAAAGCATGCTGGCTGGGTTTTGATGTTGACACAAGGGCCCACCGGGTATTTTGGCCCAGTGTGGGCAACGTGACTGTTGAGCGAAATGTCTACTTTGGGACATCATCACTGCTTGAGGGGGAGGGAAGAACCATGCAGGTAGCAGGCAGCGAGCAGGATGATGCCCCATTTAGCCCCTCGACATCACCAGCATCTGAGGAACCCGACATGTTCAGTCATGCTAATACACCAGCACCAACACATACCAATGAGCCTGGAGTGCAGGCAGAGCCACCTGCTCAACCACGCCACTCAGCACATCTTCAAAAACCATCCCACATCATGCACAATATACAGTCTGGAGAAGGCATCCCAGCACAGCATGTGCCTGGCCTACAAACTCTGGGTTCATTAGCAGAGGAAGCAGGGGGAGTGTGGATGGTAATGGATGGCTCACCTGCACTGCTTGAAGACTTCAACAGTCTGGAGCACGTGTTCATGGCCAAGACCGCCAACACCAAGGCACTTGAGCCATGTTTGCTGACAGAAGCCAAGCGATGTCCTGATTGGCTGCTGTGGGAAAAGGCGATCCTGGAAGAGCTGGCCACATTGAAGGCTGCTGGCACCTGGAAACTTGAGGAAGCACCACCAATTGCTAATATAATTGGTTCCAAGTGGGTTTTCAAAGCCAAAAAATATGCAGCAGGCAACATCACCTGGTACAAAGCTAGACTTGTGGCACAAGGCTTCAGCCAAATCGACGGTGTCGACTATGACGACACTTACGCACCTGTGGCCCGCTTAGCATCTTCTTGTGCCATTATTGCTATGGCAAATTGTCTTCATCTTGAGTTGCAGCAGGTCGACATAAAAGGAGCCTACTTGAATGGCATGTTGAACAAGGAGGAGGTGTTGTACATGTGACACCTGCCTGGTTACAGGTCACATGATGCTGGGAATCGCATCTTGCGCCTCATGAAGACACTGTATGGCCTCAAGCAGTCTGGTCATAGATGGTACCAGAAATTATCATCTATATTTTTATCACTCAGTTTCCAGCAATGCTCAGTTGATCAAGCTGTGTTCCACAAGTCAGACAAGTGCAAGAAGGATCTAACCATCGTAGCGGTCCACATCGACAACTGCATGATTGCTGCCAGCAGCATGCATCTTGTTGAGGACTTTAAGGCCGGCCTGCGCAAACACGTCGAGGTTACAGACCTTGGAGCACTCCATTGGATGCTAGGCATTGAGATCAAGCATGATCAGGAAGTGTGCACAGTACACCTATCGCAGCATGTGTATATTGATTCAATTTTGCATTGATATCACCTTGCTAATCTCAAGCCCTTATCCACACCTATGGACACCTCCACCTGGCTCACAGTTGAGCAAGCACCCATGAGTGCAGCTGAGCACGCAATCATGCATGACATGCCATATCACAAGGCCGTTGGAGCCCTCAACTGGGCTGCTCTTGCTACATGCCCAGACATCGCATTTGCAGTTGCGACCATGGCCTGTTTTGCTGCAAACCCCAGCCCTGCACATTGGAAGGCCATCAAACACATTTTCCACTATCTGGCAGGCACACATGACCTCTGGCTTTCATACAGAGAGACCAGGTGAACCCTTGAGGGGTATGCCAACATGGACGGCAGCATGGCTGAGGATAGGCGTGCCATCATGGGCTACACATTCCTCATAGACAGCGGTGCTGTCTCATGGTCCTCAAAACACCAGGAGATCGTCTCGCTCTTGATGATGGAGAGCAAATATGTGGCCGCAATGCATGGCATGAAGGAGGTGCTATGGTTGTGCAGCCTCCTGTCCAAGGCCTTTGGATCTCTCACTGCTGTGACCACCCTCTTTTCAGACCACTAGGCAGCAATTGCACTGACCCAAGACCACCAATACCACATGTGCATGAAGCACATTGACGTGCGCTATCACTTCATTCGCTGGGTCATTGAGCAGGGGTCTTTGCACCTCATTTATTGTCCAACTGATGATATGGTGGCTGACACCCTCACCAAGGCCCTGCTCTTAGCAAAAGTGAAGCATTTTGCCACAGGACTTGGACTGCACGTGAAACGAGGGGGAGTGTGGAAGTGAGCACAGAGTGGAGCTTGGAATGGGAGTGTCAGAGCGCCTGTGTGACATATGGATGGACTGAAAGTAAATACATGTCATTTAGTATCATTCTTACCTATGACACTTTGGCAGCATCATGCAAGCCTACTATTTAGTAGTCAGTACATAACCTTAGCTAGTCTTTACTGTAATACTGGGCGACTGAGCCCGCACCATACATATATAAAGTACACATTACCAGACTCGCTCCCTCAGTTATCATGCCATATGCGCAGATACTAAGGTGAGCCTTCTGTACCCTTTTACCTACAATCACATATACTCATCTAGATTAGATCATATTGTCTATACAGGTGAATACAGCAGTTATTGTGCCGTACATGTGGATACTGAGATCATATTGTCTATACAGACAATCACATGCACATCTGCTTTAGCTCACCCTTATCAGCTTATCACGCTTGCATCACAACATGCCAATTCTCAAGGCATCTCAATGAATGCTGACTGGGTTCATCTTTGTTGCACACCACATACAATTCACCTTGCGGCTCTCAAAGTAAGTAATAGATCCAACATTTGATCTGCAACATGGTTCACTAATGATTGCACAGCTCCTTGAAAGGATCAGGGTGATCTCTGCTGCTGATTCCAGGAAAGCAATGTCCCAGAGTGGAAACTATCAAGATTCTATTATAGCGCCAATGGGCCATATATCCAATAATGAAGTGATTGGAAGAGATAACGAAGACAACCAAGACAAGGGTGACCCTGATCCTGATGTGTCTGGAAGGATACTGACCACTGTCGAAAAGGCAAGTGCCATCATCTCTACATCATATAACCTACTAATATGATACCATAGCTTCGAAAGATTATCCGCACTATACAATCAAGCCCCTAGTGTAAGCAGAGCTGGCTTAATC
>QFEZ01000420.1:14938-29086 GCA_003316425.1 Russula lepida | reverse complement strand
AAAAGTCCGAAACAATGGTAACCGTACAAGGGCCTCTACAGGCTAGACCCACGCAAACAGGTGAACATGAAACAGGGCACAGAAACATATCATCAGACCAGTAAGCAAGATAACAAGACGCCGCGTCTAGACTCATGATGCAAGATGACGCCACAGGACTAGACCAACAAACCTTTTGTACCGGTTCTTCATCTCTTACATGGGCAACAGAGTGATGCATCAACTCCTGTTCCCAAGGCCGGTTACAAAAAGTGAAATTGGAACCAAATCCAGATGGAAATGAAGGGGACAGAAGTAATGCTTATGCTTAATTATTGGGGGAATTACAATATGTAGCAAATGCTACAAGACCTGATATCATATACACTGTAAATAGATTGGCATCATATATAGCCAATCCTGACTTAAAGCATCAAACCGCTCTCAAACATGTATTGCATTACCTATCAGGGACAAGGGACTATGGTATAACATACAAATATATACCAAATTCAGAGCCCATGTTCCTAGGTTACACTGACATTGCCTTCGCTGATAGGGAAGATAAAAAATCTACCAGCGGTTATGTAATCATTGCATCAGGCAGTGTGATAATGTGGAAGTCCAGAAAGCAAGGACTTACAGTGCAGTCCACTACTGAAGTGGAATATATTGCATTATGGGAAGGAGGCCAAGAAGCCTCATGGTTAAGAAATTTATATCAGGAGCTTGGATATCCCCAATATGTGCCAACAAAAATTTATTGCGACAATACAGGTGCAGTGGCCATCACAAAGAACCCATTGTATCACAAAAGAACAAAACACATAGATACAAAATTCCATTGGGTACACAAAAAAGTACAAGTAGGCAGAATCAGTGCAGAATCCTGCAATACTGATGATCAAACTGCTGATATTCTAACAAAGCCACTTGTGTGCAATAAGCACATAAAACACATGATGGGAATGGGATTTGCACCAGTCTGAAGGGGAGTGTTACCGCCGCTTGAACTGAATGACACAAGAGATCCAAGTCGCGCTCAGTAGCCAACCCAGAAGGCAAACCAAGGCCAATAGGTTGGGAAGAAGGGACTTATATCACCAAGTCCAAAGAGGGATACAAGTAACTGCTATTCCACACCAAGGGAATACAGTAGAGTAGGGATCTTAACAAGGAGAACAAGCTTAAGTTCCACAGACCGGAACCAAGCCTATACTTATACTACAAGGGAGCCAAATAGTACATAATAGTCTGCAATAAGAAAGGACTCCAAAGGGTAAGAACATGAGAGTAAAGAGGAATACAACCCACAACCAAAGGGCATATTGTCCAATAGACAGTAGATCAATAAGCAAACGATAAGAAGAGCCAATAATAAAGCGACGTGTAAGACAGGGAGATAGGGGCTGACCACAACAGAGAAATGCCAGTCCAATAGCATAAAGACAGCATACCATGAGACCTGCAGGAATGACGCACAACCTACCAAATACCATAGACTTGTGAGAGTCTTGCAGGTTTGATCTGTAGGTGTTAGGCCATAGGCCATAGGCCTTAGGTTCATCCATGAACCGTCTTCCAGGCCCTTCTGAGGCTTTCCATCCTAGCCTCTTTTGCTGCCTTCGCAGGGACCTTCTCTAGCCGCAGGGTGCACTTGACCCTTTCGGTGCTAATCTCCGAGTGCTTCTCTTGGGCACTCCACATTCCGTTCCATTGGTCCATTTCCTGGCACCTATCCTTGGGCACTCCTTTCGGTCCATCGGCCTGGTTGGTCCGTGACCCAGCACCTATCTTGGGTGCTCCGCTGTTCTGTCTTCCGACAGGCGCTCTGTTTGGCACTTGTCCTCGCCTTTTCTGGGTTTGATGCCACTCCGGTTGGGCGCTTGAGGAATGGGCTGTAACAGGGAGTGTTGGGAATCCAACACCCAGACAGGCACTAAAATCCCAAGATCACATGTGCTGATATCAGACTGCACGATTTGGGTATCCACCTGGATGTGTTATTAATATGCATATGTCATAGATACTATAAGGTCACAAGGTGCAGAATAAAATCTTCACAAGCACTTCCTGCTCAACCTCTATCAGAATAACCTCAGCTTAGACTGGTTGTCCTCCTGGCTCTGGCTCTGTTGATGAGACATGAGAAGGAATGGGGGAAAATAAGGATAAAGGGGATTGGTCACACACAGGCATAGCTGACTATACAAACCCCAAGAAATCCCCAAAAAAAAACCAGATATTATGTCATGTCACCACAGACACCCCTGTCACACTAGTGACCTCTGGAAAAACCCAAAGCAAAGTGAAAGTTTCGAAATTTTGAAAATTTTGAAAATTTTGAAAATCTCATGTTGCTGTATGGAGCCTTAGGCAGGTGGGCAATGTATGATACGTAGCCCCGTCGACGTCAAGGTAACACTACAGTATCTCCCTTGATATTCGCAGACGGGCGCCAAAGTTTCCTACGAAAGTCTTTGTGTGTTATTTTAGCGGTAAGTTAGTACACAAGCACTAGCAAATTGAAAAGCACGTAAACTGCATCGTAACTTATTAGATTTCAGTTAAACGTTCCCTGACACCGGCATCTGGCCGGATCAGCTGCCAGTACAGTATACATCGTACCCCTATCCGCCGCAGAACACAACTTCCGAAAAACACGCAAAGCAGTATACAGTGACTTACAGTAAATACTACTTTGCTTCTAATTTGATAAATCCAAGAGAAAAACTAGAAAAACAAAAAATAATTCAGATTTCGGCCCTGAGACTCGTCATGTCCGATGATGCTAGTTATGATCATGATCATGACCATAGTCATGGTGGTGCTGGTGCTGGTGCTGGTGCTGGTGCTGGTACTGGTACTGGTACTAGTGGTGTGGCGACCCAGTAAGCAAATCCCCAGATACCTGTCGACCGAGAACTTCGACAGCGCGCTGCAAAAGCTCCGTGAGCGCGATGCGCACCCTCACATCCACCTCTGGCCCCCCGCCATCCACATCCACTTTAGCATGCCTACCAATGCCACTGCTCTGTTGCTCCTTCCCTCCCTCACTGTGCCGCGGCGCCATCTGAGTCCCTGTCCCTGACACCGACTCCGATGCTGACGTTATCGTGGCGCGTACAGCCGCGGGGGATAATGGGGCGCCGAAGGTTACGCTTAGGGGCGCGCTTGGGCGGGGGAAATATTTCCATGGTGCGCGACGACCTTCTGGCATGAGCTTGTCGAACCCTGTGCGTTGCGTCGAGGGCGGGCGTAAAATGGGAGGGGGGGCAGTAAAATAGGTTGCGAGGGTCATATTAGCGCAGGAGGGGAGGAGTTTGGGAGGGGATCGCCTGGACCTTGGACGTACCGGTTATCCACATGGGGATTATCGTCGGAAGGCGATGTGTCTCCATCAGAATACGGCCGCTACAAATGCCCGAGCGCGCGCGCGCAAGAGAGAGAACGAGAAGGTGATCGATAGAAATCAGCATGCAATTGCGTGAGTGCGAAATTGAAATAAAAATAAGAAGTGGATAACGCACATGCCCCACTTGAAGCGCTGCAATCGCGCAATACCCGTATGTGGATCCGTCTGGTACGTATTAGATTGACAAACTTTACCCTCTCCAAATAGGTGTATCTGTACATATATGCATATGCATATATGTATGCAAGGACGATCCAGCGTCGGGTTCAGCGTGGGTGGGTGGGTGGAGGGGGGAAACGGAAAATGATTATCACAAAGCACGGCAAGACAAAAACGGACATAAACGCACGTACCCACGCGCCAGCGCGCAGCTTCTCTATGGCCATATCAACGGCAGGTTGATATACGCCCTCACCACGAAACGTCTCTATGACCTGACCCTTCCGAAAGAAAGCCGAAAGGACTCTGGCATGCATGCACCAGCATAAATAAATGGGTGGGTGGGTTGATATCATGAGCGATTCGGCGCGCAGAAGGAAGGGCAGTGTTGCTAGTAAGGCGGCTTACGGGTTTGTGAACATGATGTCAGATGCGCCGAGTGTCCAGCGCGTTAAGTGCGAATGGAAGTATGTTCGCGTCGGGAGGACTCCCCATGTGAGTGGATCGTCGAGCCTGTAAGGAAATGACACATATATACATGTGTGTTTTTAACATACAGACAGCAGCACTCGGAATGAAATGGGCGCACGTCGAGATGTGGTTAGAAACTTGAAGGAAGAGAGTTTGTGCGCGTGTGTGGGTTTAATGGGAGGTAAAGGTCATTCAGTTACGGCTCGTTGCGATTGGGAAGAGACTGCGTATGTCTCTCACCTGTGAGGACGCCA
This sequence comes from Russula lepida, assembly GCA_003316425.1. Lineage (NCBI taxonomy): Eukaryota > Fungi > Basidiomycota > Agaricomycetes > Russulales > Russulaceae > Russula > Russula lepida. Next base: position 24,808 of record QFEZ01000420.1, on the reverse strand, counting down.
TGTCCGTTTTGTCTCTCGGGGCTCTGGAGCGCATCCAAGAGGTAAGGAAGACCGCGAACAGAGATGGAACAAAGACCAGAGTGGAGGTATGCCTTGCATGTGAGCCCAACAGCAGCGACGGTTGCCGCAGAGAGAATCTGCTGCATACGCTCTGTGTACATCCGAGTCTGAGATCATCAGTCAAACGTCCGGCATTATCGGCCCGGTCTGCCATTCATCAGACTGAGGTGGGGGTACAAAGATGCATTTTAATTAAAGGGTAGCAGAGAGCAAGTTGGTGTTTGTATCGTGTCGAATAAGATATAGACATTGTGCATACTGTAATCTGGTGCAGGGCAATAATAACAATGATTTTATAAAAGAGAAAACTACAGAACCGGTAAAGGAGTGTGTACTAGGACGCAGGCAAGTGACAGACAAATAAAAAATAACAAAACGCAGATGGAAAAAATGACGCATCGTTCCGCTCACTCAGAACGGAAACAAACAGGGTTCTTCTTCTTCTGGTATCCAGCAAATAAATAAAACGAAAAGACCCGGGGGGGGGGGATATAGGCAGACCAAATGAAGAAAGCAAGGGTCAGTACACGGACAAGCACATATAGGCAAGCTTGAAGAATCGATCGAACCGAACCGAAATAACGCTCAACGAGAGCGATTACGGCGTTCTTCGACCACTGCCGATGTCCAGCGCAAAAGCGTACGCTCGAGCATGTCTTCCCATCCGTCATCTTGACGCGCGACAACACGTGCATCAAAGAATATCGGGATCTCCGAAGACTTGATCGTCGACGACGGCGATGGTGGCAGTGGAGCTTCAGCGGCAGCTGGCACCGTGGGATTCGGTTTCAATGTCGGTACATCTGGTGTGGCAGGGGAGATGATGGGCAGCATATACCGGAGTCTCAGAGCACTGCCATCATGATACCAAATCTCGTGAGCCCTGAACATAAAAAGTGATTGGGATGGGACTTACGCGCCCCATAGACGCAGATTATCCGTGCGTCTGAACGTCCAGCCTTTGCGGCCCTTCTCCGCTTGCGAACCATCGATCGCAGACGCCGAAAGCGCATCTTCAAGAGCGGCTATATCGTGTATCGAGTCATCGTTGATATACCCCCACGGCTTTCTAGATTGTCTCACGCCAATGTTGTACGCGACGCAAAGCAGTTGACCAGACGATAAAGCGTTCAGAAATTCGGCTCGGTCTGGTGAGGTGGGTAGGTTGGAGAGAAGAGATGCGGGAAGCAATGCGACGAGCAGCGCATGGGCGCGATGGAGCTCGTTGTCCGAGAATGCACTCCGCTGTGCCCAGCGTGCAAGGTCTTCGTCATCTAAGCTTGATGCGTCGTCGCCGTCGCCGTCATCGTGTTCTTCTTCTGCAAGGGTCTCGAGAACATCAGGCTCTTCCGTGATAGAAAGACTTTGCATGGATTCCACTACGCCCGTGGATCCATGTGCCTCTGGGGGGGAAACGATGAGGTCCGAGTCAGGTAACGGTGCACTCGACCGCCGGCCCTTCTCCCTGCGAGCCACCCGCTCCTGCTCGGACGCCCAGCCCCTGACACCGCTCTTCCTCCCGCCAAACAACACGTCGTCAACGGTATCAAGATACTGTGCAATGGCACCCTGCTGCCTCCCAAGTTCCTCGATCTTGATATCTTGCTTGTAAAGCCAGCCACTGCCAAGCACGAGCCGTTCGTCCCACCGTTCCCGCGGCACGCGCTCGCTCTCCTCATCGACATTAAAGTCGTCTTCCTCCTCGTCCCAGACGAGGATAGACTCACGACGACCACCGACGCGCATGACCGAGACGGAAAAAGACGCATCGGTAGGTCCATCGGATAACTCTGCAGGTGATGCGACGCGCGATTGAGAGCTACGATCGCTGCCCACGTCATACGCGTCATCTGACAGCGGAACCCGCGCACTCTCTTCGAGCTCGCGCAAGACGGTGAGAACATCTAGTGCTGCGCGGCGGATGCGCGCTAGCGGCTCCGTGCGGTCCGTTACCGAGGAGACGCGCCGCTTCTGTGGCTCACTTGTGGAGAGCGATGCAGGCCGAAAGGTCTGCCGAGGCTGTGATCTTCTGACGCCGTATTCGTCAGGGAGGGAGAGTAGGTAGTTCCGGACAGAACGGATAGCGTGTGTCGTGACTTTCAGCGCGCGCAGCACGTCAAAGCCGCTGACCCCACCACCACCGCTCCTCCGGTGTGCATGCACGCTCAGAAGGCTTGGATCTGGCGTCTGTGGGATGTCATCCGCGCGAAGCCTCCACACCCTCTCGACGACGGTCAAGTCTTGTGTGACGCCAGGTCGGAGATTCTCCGGATCTACCTCGAATGTCTTCACGTAGGGTGTGATTATAGGGAGAGGAGGAGCAGGTAATGTGGGTGAAGGTGGCAGCTCGAGTTCTGGAAGGCTACCCAACGAGGGGGTCCCCTTGGTGTGGGCAGTGTTGAGGGATTCGACTGCAGGGACCAGACCCTTTCTCTGTGCTTTGGTCCTAGTTTGATTTCCGATTATGTGGCACAATCACGAGAGATGGAGACGATGACGTACTCCTTCTTGGCGATAAGCCCCGTCTTTGTAAAGTAGTGTTGGAGATGCTCTATGCTGCCCAATGCCATTACGCTCTCTCGCTTAGCCGCGCTTCGGCTGAATGGCTTCTGCTCCTTATTCGCGGCATTGACGTTTGGGTAAAAGGCGGCTTGAGGACGGGATTTCCCACTTGGTGCAGTGGGAGAGGAGTCTTGTGTACCTGTTGATTGGGGAGTGAGGGAGGGGGTGGAGGAGGATGCGTCCGACATGAGTGGGACTCGGATGGGTGGCCACGAGTAGAGATTGACTGCCTAAGTGATGACAAATTTAGTCTCTCCCTAGTCACGTCAGCCACAACCACCATCCGTCGGGCATTCCATTATGAATTCGCTCGCTAGGCCACGTCGCTGTATTCCTCCACAATCAGCAAATGCTCTCAGTGCTCATTTTTTAAATCGCTGAGTGCCTAGCTTCACCACATGGAAATCTTTGCTGCTCACGCAGGTGTGAAGCCACCTCACCCAACTGTAGAACAGACACCTTCTCACATGTCCTGCAACTACAGTCTCGCTGCCACCTCTTGTTCCCTGCTTTGTGACTCGCTCCATCAGATCCTCTCTAGTATATGCAACCGATGTTGAATCTTTCACCTCACATCTAGCAAAAGCTTTGTTGATCGGAAACCCTTTGCAAGGTCTGCAGCACTTTTCCGGGGCCAAGCTCCTGCCCAGCTGTCTGTGGCTTTAGTCGCCCCTACCCTTGCCCTCACCTGGTTGGTATGGCTACACACATATCCTCCGTTAATTGGATATACGGCAACAACGGCCCATCATCGGGTGGCATGATGCTACGGCAATGCATCCTGTTGTGATTTTCTATGGGTGGCTAGTCTGTAGACCTCAGCCAAGTAGACATGCTATATTCGTGTTCATAAATGAAACCCTGTCGTGTCGAGGGTCTATGTTATTGTGCTACGGTGTGTATTATCAGGACTGCACAGTCGGAATATTGCAGGAACTAGCGAGATGAGAAACCCCTTCTCTTGGACGTAACTTGATGATCTAACTATTCTAAATGAGTCACAGCACCCATCACTTACATCGATGACGAAACCCCCTTCCACTTTTGAGATGTCAGAAACCTGACTTCGTTGTTTTCTTCATCGGGAAATCGAGTATAAACTCACCATAAGCCTTTGGAGTAAACGTTGTACGTATCCAGACATCCCCTCCGCCTCGTGTTTAATACCTTAATCATCAAGATTTCATGCGTCCGGGGGAAACTGAGAACAATTGCGAGCGATGCCCTCGATATATGGTATCACCTGTCGGCGGCGGAGCGGTTTCTCAGACGTTATCAACCCCAAACAGTATTTATTCGGAGATCTTCTTATCGTCGAGACCAACTCCTTGACAAAACCCCAGTGAGACCACATGAGGACCTTGACGATCTGTATTCCGACATGGGTGATGGGCTAGGCGGCATATTCTGAACGCTGGGTTACTTGTGCAGTCAGCCCAGTGCCCCAAAGATGATAACAGATCAGAAAAACGTCGATAGTGCCACCAGGGATTCCACGAGGCGTGCCAGTGTGTCGTGTGACAGAATTTGTGAGGGTCGAGGGGTCACCCCGGACCGTGCACGACGTAAGTGCATCTTCTCTCCTTCTTGTCTTGCACACTATCGAATCTGATGTCCCTATGTGCCTTCTTAATCATCGCATTCCACCATCTATGGACCATTCTCGAACGAGCCGTCTGTGAAGAAATTTGATCACGTACTCTAGAATCATCGCGGTGGCGGCCTTCTCTCGGTACCACCCATTGAGTTATAGCATTTAAGGTCAAAGAACCTACTGTAACTCGAGTGAGATTGTACCTCAAACCCAAGCCCAAGCCCAGGGAATGATCACACTTCTTAAAGAAGCATAAGCGGGCCCTTTCCACCCAACGAGGTAAGCATATAACGCGAACAACCGCTTACCCTTGGCCCATTTTGGGGTCTATTGTGGCGGAGATCGGCGGTGATAAACCATCAGCAAACCAGCCGGAACCGCGGTACTTCCGAAGCCGTAAGTGCAGGAATTGAAAACGATGGTTCCCCAGCTGTGGAACCATTTCTTGTGAGTGTTCATTGGTAGATTATGCCAATGCGTGCGGGACGCCTTGGGGAACGTGATTCACAGTGTTTGGGCTCTCAAAGCTGTCTGCTCTGGATCGCTGCGCACATTGGTATGATTAGCGTTTCCTTTCGGCACTCTAAACTTGATGGTTATCGCCCTGCCCTCGCACAACACCGCCGCGCCATTGTTACAGTACGCTAGGCGAATCAAGCCTTCGAGGCCATGGAACGCGTGTTTTTGCAAGAATTCGCCTCAGAGAACGATTTAGCACCAATCGACTCATGAAATGGTGACTGTTGCGATAATGCCATCTGATATCTAGGAATACGGTGTCGAGGATGATGAGATGACGCAAACATCCGATCGCTTGCTGGTTGAGCAATGTTTCGACAAACCAGAATAGGAAAATATGAGACCCGATGACTCGAATGCCTGGCATGCCTGTACCGCCCGGTAATGATGGAGAACATGGGACGATCGTAGTCGTCCTCGTCTTTGTCCGATGAACGGCTGGGGTTCCCGTGTGCGAGGACCTCATCGAATCCGAATCATCCGATACTCCCCAGGTTGCCCGCATTGGTCATGGTATGCGATATGAGGGCTGCGGTGTGCAAGTTGCACTTCGAATGACGCCACCACGATGGGCCGGAAGAAGTTTCTGGTGACGTCAAGGTTGATCGGTATGCCACTTTTGGCCCGGGGTAACAAAGGTAGATCATCGATGGTACCTTTACGTCTGCAAAGTTTTTGGGGCACGCGCAACGCGGGGACGAAACATTTCTATAAATTGCTGGGTTGGGTTGGGGTTGAACTTTCCGACTCAGACGCTGATCGGGTATGCCTTCTTTCTTTCTTGGGAGCACGGATTAATAGTGCGATTTGAGGGTAAAAGAGATGGACGCTGGGCTGCTCGCTCGTTGCTGGTGATCATGAAGATAAGGATCGATCGATGATGGAAGAAGTGCTGATGGCGAACTGACACCTAGCGTGCCGACAAGGGTACCAAAGACATCAAATACCATCTACACCACGAGGATTTTGAACGACTGCATACCACAGCTCGGGGGTACTATATTCATTTTTTTTTCAGACTGAGGAGAAGCATGGCGCGTCACGGGTCGCACCTCGTGGACCTTAAAGCATCAGGAGAAAAGTGGCGTCGAATGAATGGTGTGCACAAGGGAAGCAGAGAGGTGCGTACCAAAATCATTAGGTGGGTCAGAAGCAAGTTTGTCAGTCCGAGACTCGAGGCCACCGCCCGACGTAGAGGATCTCTTTAGATAAGGATGACCTTAGTCGCCGTTTACCATATTAAAGCCCCTTCGAAGCAAGTCATGATGTGCACGCGTGTAGAATCACAAGGCTTTCACCTGTTACAAAAACCAGTTCGGTTCAAGATTGACCGACCCCTAGACTAGCCACGAGTCTGACCAGGTTGAAGCACTCGCGATAGGATGCATCGTCGTGAGCAACATCATGCCACTGAATGAGGGGCTTCGGAGCCTGTCTATCCTCTTTCTCGCCATAAATCCAGTGTGGCCCAATCGCTCTGATCCAGTACATGCGTGTTGTTGTTTAATAAAGCGCCTGTTCCGCCTGGTGTCCAATCTATTGTATGACAGCTTTCTTTCCGTGATCCCAATGCTAAGAGTCATTAACTTTAACAACAAGAACTGTTCGGACTTTGGTGGGTGTGGTAGCCTTCTCGACTGTCTAAAATCTGCGTTCGGGGGTTTCTACACGGTGAGGTGTGACGGTGTAGCGTGCACGCGTAGTAGCCAGCCAAAAATGGAGATGTGTTTGGCGGCTTACTATATATTCCCACGGGGGTGGCACGCGCCGACAGGCCAGGTGAGCTGAACCGAGGACCGAAAGTACGCCCAGCCCCAGCATTGCCCATGTCGTCCGACGACTCCGTCCTAGACCGCATCTCATCTTTCATCTCGGACAACAAGCGTGGCGTTGTAATTGGTGCTGCTGCCGCCGCCGTTGCCGTCGGAGGGGTTGCATATTATGTCGCGTCATCGCGTGCCGGACTTGGGAGCGGTGACGAGGAGAGCCTCAGAGGCGCAAAGAAGAAGGACAAGAGAAAGAAGAAGCATAAAAAGTCCGTAAAGGATAAGGATGGGCCCATCTTGGAGGAGAAGAAACCAAAAGCGAGCGAGGAGTCCGATGACGGTCAGCTACCAGTTCCCTCAATCCCCAACCACCCCCGCCTTCTGCTCATTCACTGATTCTTATTGCCGTACCAGACCAACCACTGTCAGAGGAACAGATTAATGCGCTTGAAACGGGTGTAAGTATGCCCTTTTCGAGCCCTTCGGCTTGGGGTCTGACATTCGCCTATGCTTATTCGATTAATAGGAACGCAAGACGCTCGCGGCTTCGCTGAAGCAAAAAGGCAACGATGCGTACCAAGCCCGAAAGTTCACCGTCGCCGCTAAATACTACACGCGCGCCATCGCCACGTCCCCCCAACCAGAGCCCGTTTTCTACAGCAATCGTGCCGCTTGCTATGTGAGCATGGAACCGCCACAGCACGAAATAGTGATAGCGGACTGTGATGAGGCGCTCAAATTGGATTCGCACTACGTCAAAGCACTAAACAGAAGGGCGACTGCACTTGAGGCACTTGAGCGTTATGAGGAAGCTCTGCGAGGTACGCGTGATCACAAGACCAAAAACAATAAAAGAAAGTAAACCGCCCGCTTAACGATTTTCTTCTCAGATTATACTGCTACGACGATACTAGGCAAATTCCAGAACGATGCCGCGGGCCGTTCTGTCGAGCGCGTGTTGGAAAAGTTATCGAAAAAAAAGGCTGCAGACATCCTCGCTGTAAGCTCCGCCGCGAATCTAGGTTATCACGTCCTCTTACCTATGTGACAGAGCCGCGAGCGCCGTCTCCCTTCCCACACATTCGTTTCCGCCTATTTCTCAGCCTTCCGACCACGTATGTCTTCCCTCTTATCCCGTCTCCTTTCCTGTAACCTCCAACTACGCCACAGGCCCACTTCCCACACTTCCAGAAAATCCGTCGACCGGCGACAATACCCTTATCATAGCTTTGGAAGCGCTCGGCGCATCGGACTACGCTCACTCATTCAGCCTTGTGAATGAAGCTATCGAGCAGGGTATGACATGGGAATCAGGAAGGGCGGAAGCGCTCAATCTCCGGGGCACTTTCAAGTCTGTCTTCGTCACATTTATTGTACCACAGCTAAGGGTTGTTTATAGGTTCTTGATTGGAGATACCGATGGCGCCAAAGTAGATCTTGAAGAGTCTGTGCGGCTGTTACCCTCTTTGACACAAACCTTGGTCAAGCTTGCCAGCGTGCACATGGAACGAGGTGAACCATCCAAAACGTTCGAGGCCTTCGAGGAAGCGGCTAAGCATAATGAGTCCGACCCCGACATTTACTATCATCGAGGGCAAGGTAACATACCGATAGCCTCTTCCGTTCCCCTCCGCTTATTTTGTCGTAGTGATGTTCATCCTAAATGACTTTGCTAAGGCAGCGGAAGACTACACTAAATCGACGGAACTGGATGATACTTTTGTGTTTTCACATATCCAATTGGCAGTTGCACAGTACAAGTCAGGAGACGTTCAAAAGAGCATGGCGACTTTCAGACGGACACTAAAGGCATTCCCGGATCGTAGCGAACCACAGAATTACTAGTGAGCTTCCTCAAAGCCGCGCGCTGTAGGGTGGTTCTTGACTGTTGGTTCCATATAGCGGGGAATTGCTCTTGGACCAGCAACGATTTCAGGACGCGGTAGAGAAGTTTGATCGGGCTATTGAGCTGGAACGGCAGAAGTGTGTTCGCTTTGATGCCACGCTATCTGTACTGATCACCGAATAGGAGCCCGATGAACGTGTTGCCTCTGGTGAACAAGGGTTTGGCCCTGTTTCAATGGAAGCAGGATGTCCAGGCGGCGGAGAGATGTTGCAATGAGGCATTGCGCACCGATCCAGAGTGTGAGGCAGCGGTTGCAACTCTGGCACAACTCAGCTTGCAGCAGGGCAAGATCGATACGGCAGTCCGTATGTTTGAGCGTCATACCGAGCTCGCGCGGAACGAGGCAGAGCTGGGGAGCGCCCTTACGTACCAATACGTAAGCAAGAACAAATCGTGACTGTCGCGTGCACTGATAATGAGGAATGTTTGGACAGGCGTCATATGCGCAGCTCAAGTTTATCGAGAACTACCCCGACATGGCAGGACAACTTAGCCAGATGGCTCGCTCGATGGTGTAAAGACCGGATGAGGGTATCGCATCGTGCTTTCCTACGTCACGTTGAGAAGGCCCGTTGATGGGTTCCTGGGCGGCACATGGGCGGGGATGGACTCCATTCGAATGTTCACACTTTGCACGATTATCTACAGCTTGCATTAATGCTACGTCATCCTGATCTCCAAATCCCACACGCGGACCAAGGTCCGTGCCTATTTCGAATTCGGGGGCGCTAGGCTTTGATAAGTGAAGTTCTCCGACGTCATTGCACGCCTTTTGATCCCAAATGGTTCGTGGTCTCCACGCCTCCCACCGAGCCGCAATGCTTCCACTAGCCTCGCTGTGCTTGATTTCTATTTGTCCGAGCACATCCCTCATTTGTCACCTTTCTGATGCAACGAGGCACCACATACCACAGATGTGATGTCGTTTTCAGGTAAAGGGCAAGGTCGCGGCTATGACGTCCCAATCCTTTATGAAGGAGGCCGCACGGGGGGGCAAAGGCACAACAGATTGCGCCCCCATCCCACCTCAGGCCTCAGGGACTTTGAGAGGTTGTCAATTGACTCACTACACCACTACTCCACAAAACCGCTCCCCTTTCCCGTTCTCGCTCTTGCATATTACAGTCTGCCGCATTTCATTCCATCAGACGTCTTCTGTCGTACCTAACCCAGCCTCTCCCCGCTCCTATCCAAGGTAATTCGCCGCTTACTCGGTCCCACTTGAGAACAGCGCTAATAATTTTTTCCTCTCCGCCTCCCCCCCCAAATCCCCATCCAGCCTCATCCGCCCGCTCTTTGTCCTCCTCCGGCACCACACCAGCGCCCACGCTTTCTTTTTTTGTACCAAATCCGGGTTCAAAGAGTTGGTTTTTGTTGAAGAGAGAGAGAGACGAAGAAAAGCACGTGGGTGAAGAAAAAAAAAGGTTGGAAATTAAGGGAAGGAAAAAGAGAGAAAAATGTCA